>PVIU01004922.1:0-119626 GCA_004026605.1 Ondatra zibethicus | reverse complement strand
CCAGAGAGGTAGCTGCTGCTGTGGCTCCTCTCCCCTCCCCCCGTTTTCTCTCTCTCTGTCTCTCTCTCTGTCTCTCTGTCTCTCTCTCTCTCTCTCTCTGCTCTTCTCCCCTTCTTCCCTTTCCCCTCTATAACCCACTAAATAAATATCCAACCTCACTCTGCATGGTGTGCCTATCTGTCTCTTGCCCGCTGCATGGCTTCCTATCCGGGGCCAACTGCCTTGGAGACCTGTGGCATGATCTTGTGGGATGACCATCTGTCTGTCTCTCCTCATGGGACTGGCTGCCATATTGAAGTCTCTCACCACGTGGCTCCCTGCCTAGGACTCTCTGCCCCTCATGGCCCACTACAGCCACTTGGGGAACTGCGCCATCCCTGCCTGGGACTGGCTGCTCTCGGAACCTGCAGTTCACTGCCTGCCGCCACTTCGGGGACTTGCGGCATTTTACTTAAACCATTACAATTTGTGAGCTGTTCATGTATGTGCTGGGATCTGACCTCAGGTCCTCACAAATGAGCAGCAAGTACTCTTCACTACTGAGCCATCTCTCTAGCCCCATGAGACCTGCCTCACTTTTTAAATTCCCATGAGGCATGCAAAAGATCTGGTATATTTTATTTATGAATCCTAATTCTGACCACTGTTCTCGTGTCCTCCTTCTCCATTGTCCCTTACTCACTAAAGCCTATGATGGGTCCTTCCGTGTCACTAACAGCCCACACAGCTCTGTGTTTTTTCCATTTAATTTCCAAGCTCTTGGATGGTGAGATCTACACAATTCTTCCCTAAGCCAAGTCCGCTCTGGCCCTCTTTATCTGATGGATAAAGCTTCCATCAGCACCAAGACCCCAGCAGAAGCTGTCTCCGGTCAAAGCCTCCCTGCTGCTTACCCTGGGTTGCTGTCGAGAGCTAGGCCCATTCTTGGTCCCCTCCCTGCCTGTTGTTGAGGGTATAGCTCCCACTGGGCCTTACACGGCTGAGTGATATTACTTTTGAAATACATGGGAAGCAGAACAAGCAAGCATGTGACAGACAAGTATAGTTAACCCTGTGACCATAGGGAACCTACTAGAGTTAATGCATGAGTGCCTCAGATGGGTTCCCAAGGCTTGTACAATGGCTGCTTGCGTGACCACTGATCAGTGGTGCCTCAAGGTGCAATTAAGATAACCAGACCTGGGACAAAGGCTTTCCAGTAAAATAGGCAGCTGATTCTGCAAGCTGGGTGGATGGGACCGGTCCTGTCTGGCTGGGATCCTGTCAGTCTGACCTGCCTTATCTCCCACAGTACAAAAGGTCTGAGTCTGCCTGCTCAGCTGCTGCCAGGAGAAAGTCTTCAAATTACTGCAATTAGTCAAAGATCAGGCAAAAATCCAACCCCGATCATGGTTGGTTTCTTTCTTTCTTTCTTTCTTTCTTTCTTTCTTTCTTTCTTTCTTTCTTTCTTTCTTTCTTCCTTTCTTTTTCTGGCTTTCTCTGCAAGCAAGCGAGACTTGAAAAGACATTAGACGCAGGTAGCTGCCCCTCCCTCGCAGAGTTTAGGAGCTGGGGTAAGCCTACTGCTGGGACTGTGCTTTATTGTAACCATAAACATCACCCAATGCCACAACAGATGCACCTGGGGACTTAGTTAAATAATAAATGAAATCTGCTTTGTTTCCTATTCAGACAGCTGGTAGGTACTGGGCAGCTGGGGTGAGGGCGAGGCCTCTGGGCAGAGCCTAGGGGTGGGATCTCTTCTACAGAACCCAGAGGGAGTGCTCTCACCTTGGTCCTCTGTACTGTGTAGATGTTGAGAGGGCAATATCCAACTCCTATATGGCCTCGGATCCAGTTCAAATGCCACTTCACTAGCTGTGTGCCTGCTGGCGAGGCCACTCAATACCACATTGCTTTTTGCCTATAAAATTAAGGCAGCCGAATTTGAGGAAATTTTGGTAAGTAAGCGAATTAGGCGATGCATTTAGGAAAATCTGTCCTGGAAGCCTGTCTTTGGCCAGAGGAGCTTCCTGAGAGAGCGACGGACCACCTGGTACCCGTCAAGATAACTGCTGCCAAAACAAACAGCAACAAAAAGCCCAGAATATAATGTTGACATGAATGTGGAGAAACTCAAACACTGGGCGCTGTTTGTGAAAATATAAAATGTTGCTGTCACCATGGAATAAAATCCAGAGAATTGAAAACAGGGTCCCAGGTACGTATGTTTTATATTTGTGGTAGCCTCATCCACAGTAGCAAGCCATGGGAGCACTGGTGAAATATAAGCAACGTGACACACACAATATAGAACAATGTTGAGCTTAATGAGGAAGGGGATTCTGAAGTATGCCACAAGACAGACTTTGAAAGCATTGCACTAAGTGAAAAAAGCCAATCACAAAGAGACAAATACCAAATACTGTACGAGCTCATTACTAGGAAACACCTAGAGTGGTCACGCTCATAGAGACAGGTCAGGAGGAATAGAGCACGCCTGTGATCACAGCCCGGGGCAGGCTGAGGCAGAAGTTTGAAGCGAGCATGCAGTATTAGCGACTCTTAGACTAGCCTGAACTACACAGTGAGAACTCGACCGGCCTAAGTTACTTAGCTGGGATGAGGGGCTCATAGAGACAGAATCACAGAACAATGGTTACCAGGATCGGGCAGGGAGAAACCAGGAATTGTTGAATGATACAGAGTTTCAGTTGAACGAGGTAGAGATTAGCTACACAATATTGGATGTGAGTTGAGATGGAACTGTATACAATAGGATGTTTTTACTCTAGGAAGATAACGTTGGGGAATGTTGTGGAGCAGAATGGTTGTGCCAGCTTTAGGATTCCTCTTGCAGACAGGAACTGTCATTGGTTCTCTTCTCTCTGCAAACAGACAACCACAAGACAGCAGTAGTAAGTGCCCCTGAGCACTAGGCAGGCTTCGCACTGTAGTAAGAGGCACGGGCCTGCTTTTGGTCCTGGCGGCCGCCCAGCTCCCACCGCCCGGTGCCTGGCTAGCTTATGCCCGAAAGAATTACACAGAAACTGTATTCATTGAAATACTGTCTGGCCCATTACCTCTAGCCCCTCATTGGCTAACTCTCACATATTATTTTAACCCATCTCCACTAATGTGTATCACCACTTGTGGCTTACCGGCATGTGTCTAACCAGTGTCCATCTTGGGCCGGAGAAGCATGGCATCTCCCACATTGCCTTCTTTCTCCCAGCCTTCCATTCTGTCTACTCCGCCCACCTAAGGGCTGCCCTATCAAAAGGCCAAGGCAGTTTCTTTATTTAACCAATGAAAGCAATACACAAACAGAAGACCCTCCTACACCATTTCCCCTTTTTCTGTTTAAACAAAAGAGAAAGGCTTTCATTTTAACATAGTAAAATTACATATAACAAAACAGTTATCAAGCAAGAACTACAGTTACCATATTTAGATCTATTTTATCTTTTATCATAACAATGAAAAACTATAACTATCTATCTATTCTTCAACTCCATCAAAGACTCCAGAAGGATAAAATATTACCTAAGTAAACAAGAAATAAGCAACTTCCAAACTCTAGAAATGACAGAGACATATCGCTGCCTGGACAGTCACCCAAAGTTTTTCTGTAGTGTTGGGGCATCCATCTTTAGCCTACAGGCCCATAGTATCCAGCAGACATTTCCATGAAGCAGGAAATCTCAAAGACAGTTCAGTCACTTTCTTCTGTATCCTGCAAAATGTCTTGCATACTCTTTCATGAAGCAGGAACCCTGAAGGATCATCTCACCTTTAGGCAAGTTCAGCAGTCCTCTCTCTGCGGGTTCTTTGTGTCCAGTGAAGCAGTCCAGGCAAGAGCACTTTCTTGCCCAAATGGCTAACAAACTCCATAAGGAGCCTCTTCGATGCCCATCTTCCTCTTGAAGTAGCTGGTGCTGCCAGGAGCAGACGAGTCTCATTGTCATGAAAAGTCCTAAGTTATTAAAACATTAAATGCCATATTCTGAGTCTTTGAAAGATATGAAGAATGCCTATCTGAAATATATCTATGCACATCTAGAAAATCTAACTGACATGACTACAGGCTTGACTATTATTGATGATTATCCATTAACAACCTATATTTCATAATTATACATTACATTTTTAAATGAACTACACAATCACAATACCTTAATCAAGAGCAGAAATATAACAATATTGACCTTAAATTTATATCAATAAGGCAAAATTTTTACCAATGTAAATTATTCATATCTATATCATCGCACAGATCATCCTCAGCTTCTGCAACATTTGAATTAAGAGGCACTGTCCTCGGTTTAGAAGAAAGGTCCTCAAAGTTTGTGGATTGAGTGAGAATCAAATGAGTTTCACCCTTAGCTAACTAGTGTGCAGTTCAGGGACTCTGTGCTGACGACATGGACGAGGCTCTGGGGTCCAGCCGCCTCTAAAGCGGCAGTTCTCAACCTGTGGGTCGCAGTCCCTTCCATGGGGGTCACCTAAGATCGTGGAAAACACTGATATTTACGTGACAGTTTGTTACAGTAGCAAAATTACAATTATGAAGTAGCAATGGAAATAATTTTAGGGTTGGGGGTCACCACAACACGAGGAACTGTACTAAGGGTCACAGCATTAGGAAGGTTGAGAAGCACCGCCCGAAAGCTCTGGGGCAGTGGAGTCTTAGGGAACAGGCACTCACCGAGGGGGGGAGGGGGAGGGGGGAAGAGGTGCACAATGGAGCTGGGGCGCAGGACAGGAAGAAGAATCAGAAATGACTAGAATTGTCAGGAAAGGCGTGTGTGTTCTGGGGGAGCAGACAGTAGATGTTGATGGTAAAACAGCGTTCATTAGCAGAAGAGCCAGACAGTTACAAATAGGATTTTCTACATGGGGGAAAGGTCATTAGGCTGGGGAAAGCCTTTAGGGATGGCTATTACAAAGACACTTAACTCCATATGATACCGGCTGAGAATCCTTCTGTTCTGGGCACTGTTTTAAGCGGTACATATTACATATTAAATTTTAAAAAATTAGATTACATATTAAATGTACATACATATGTACATTTAATCCTTATGGAAGTCCTACGAGGGACTATGCATTTACACATGAGGATGCTGAGGCTCAGAGAAGTACATTGATACTATTCTATCATAGAGTAAATGAGCAGTAAAGCCGGGGCTAAATGAAGATGTTCACAGAGCCTAGCCACTCAAGCCGTCCTCTGTGATAAAGTAACGGTGAAATCTTTGGAACTGTGCGCTTTTAACATACAACCAAAACTATCTGTGTTGGGTTAAACAAGTTTCCTGGGGAAGTTTTGCAAGTGCCAGAGTAAAAGCACTGCCTAGGTTCCAACCACAACACGGTGTGCTGATCTGTCTACTGTCTCTCGAAACCATGCCCCTTTCCCCTGTGCTTGCATTTAAAGCCGTTCACAAGGAAACGCCCTCCATTGTCTCTCCACTGCCCACATCCATGTCCGCCACATGGCAAGCGCTTAGAACATTCACTGATGGAATAGAAGGTTGTATGGACAGGAGCACAGATGCAGAGATGTAGTGATGGCTCACATCTTTCTCGTCCACTTTCCACGCCAGCTCCTAATGGTTCAGGAGGGCTAGAAATCATTATTTCAATCTTTCAGACAAGAAAATCAAAAGCCAGAAAGAGGCTGACTGCCTTTTGGTGTACATAGGACATAGAAAAAAAAAACCACCAGCCTTAACATGCTCCTTCAAACAGGGTGGTGTGAGGCTGAGGCTCCTCAGAAAGGGAGAGATGGCACATGAGGTCACAGCCGTGGCTGACCGATCCATTCCCAGGCCTCCCTTTCCTGGACTTTCCTTTATAATTCTATTTCTTATCTCTTCATAGTCCAGTCCAACAGCTGTTTCCTGTTGACCTTCTTCCAGGGTCAAGTGATGAAATCAAAGGAAAAGCAAGAAGAGTCCAGATATGCAGAGACCTATAGGCTGGGTCCAATCTGTAGACAAAGAACCGTGCGCTACAGACTATACCCTAGGCGGCTGTGTGTGCTCGAGATGGGAGCTCCACACACGTCTAGAAGGATGGTGTCGATGTGTGGATAGCAGCAATCACGTGCGAAGACGCGACAACCTCGGAGTGCCTTGTCCTTCACAGCACCGGCATTTTCTTGCTGAGCACTCTCATGTTCCTAACAGTCCCTGGGCATAAGAAAGTGGCACAGAGAAGGGCATGTGCTGTACATCTTTCACACAGCGCCCCTTGAGCTGGACAAATGAGCTGCAATGAGAGAAATCAAGGAATGCGGTTACTGCGGACTCCCGTGCTGTGGGAGATCAGGACTGAGCTGTTCGGGCCAGGGGGTGAAGAAAGTGGTCATGGAAAATGTGACAGGGAGCGATAATTTTAAAAAGCCAAGGCCAGTGGGGGCATTCCTGAGGAGGCAAGAATGAGCATGGCCTGAGGGTAGGATGGAGGGGCAGGGGACGTGGTGATGTCCTTCCGCTGGGAGGTCAGGCTGCCTCATTCTGCGCGCCATTCCGTGCCTTCATTTCCTCTCCAATAAAATGGGATGCCACGATGGAATAAATATTCTAAACATAGGCATAAGCTTCCATTTCTGTCTACACCACCAATCCTTGTAGGGTTAAAGTAGCTAATATATGTAAAGAGAGAAAAGACAGGCAGAGCCTGGAGCTGCTCTCGTTCGGTCACAGTACTGGCACAGTGCGCAGGCGCCAGGGACAAACCCTTCCTCTCCAAGATTCCTCCCGGGAGAAGAGGGACCAAGCTAGCTGAGTGCCACAGAGCAAAGCCCAGAGATCCAAGCCCCTCCCAAGGCTTTGAGAGGCATCCCTAGAAGACTTCTCAGAGAAGATGGTAGCTGTGAATCCAAAGGAGGAAGTTTCTCAGAGAGGAAGTCACGGGCAGCGGAGGGGGATCTCAGAGTTCTACAGTATCAAAGTCAGTAGCAGGGGTTGAGGACTGAGCTTGGAGATTCAGGGAGCTGAGAGGGTAGCCTGGGAACCCTGGGGCAGGTCTAGCCTCTCCTGCAACGACAAGCTAGCACACAAGCTAACTGCAGCAACAAACTCCCATATTCTGTAGAGGTTTCCAGGCCCCCCCCAAACAAGATAACAAAATCCCACTCCATAAATGTTTCGAGGCCCACTTGTTGGGCCTTGTCCCTGGAAACGAATGTGTTCTTTGTTAATTCATCTAACCCCATTGTCTCCTATCCACACCCCCAGAGTTCCCACAGTCTCCCCGGGTGCTGTCTCTCTTTGTTCTGATACTACAAGGGGGCTGATGTCATTTGTCCAAGTAGGTAAATCCTAGTGGCAGAACTAGGCCGGGGGTCTAGGGACAGAGACTGCCCATGGGCCAGGCTGTCCCCAGGGTTGCTGATGCGAACACACAGCTCCAATTATCAGTAGTTTGCGGCCTCTATTCTTCTATAAGATAACTACTTCCTGGATGTCCCCAAGGTGATCAGAGTCTCAAGCTAACATCCTCAAGTACCTTTAGTCCCCTTCCCCTGTTTAGCCTATGAACCCCAGCCTCAGCATTCAACAGCTGTGTGGGCTGGGGCTGTGTGAAAGGCAGAGAGAACATCTGCTTTATACAATTATTCTGAAGTTCACCTTAGGTAGTATACAGAAAGTGCATCATAGATGCTCAGCCTACCTCCTGCCAAGCAGTCACTCAGTCAAAAATGGCACCAAGCATCTATGATGTGCCCAGCATTATGCTAAGTGCCGTGAGACATACAATGAGGATGATGTATTTGTTTGGTTTCCACCCCCCCCAAAGAACAGTAAACCAATGTGAGAATATGTATTACTAGCTTTATACATACCCAATACCATGCTAGGATAATGGCAAAATACTCACAAAGCATGACAGAGTCTCTTTGTGTACCACTTATGCCCTGAAGACAATAAACAAATATGTACAAAAGAAGTCAAATGCTCATACAAGATGTAGCAATGCCAACCCCAGAGAAACATAATAAGCACAAAGGGCGGCGGGGTGGACGGACAGTCCAGCAGAGTCCAGGATAAACACAAAGGGCGGCGGGGTGGACGGACAGTCCAGCAGAGTCCAGGAGGCCTTGGGAGCCAAGAGACGTGGAGAAGACAGGAAGGAGAACGAGGATTCTGGGTCCCATTACTGGGGTCTTTCTGGTAGTGGTGATGGTAGCTGGGTCAACAGAAGAAGCCAACGCCTGAACCTCAGGTCACCCTAGATGAGATGAGGAGTGATGGAGTCGATCTGGAACCACAGCTCTGTCAACTATTGTCAAACGCCAGACAGTATACGCTCCCCACCCTGAGCAACCTGAAGCGCGCCACCTTCCCAGCTGCGTTTTGTCTTTCTGCCTACAGAGCTGGAGTAAACGTGAAATAAGATGGTTCATAAATTGCTGGGTGGTGGTGGTGGCGGCGCACGCCTTTAATCCAAGTACTCAGGAGGCAGAGGCAGGTGGATCTCTGTGAGTTTGAGGCCAACCTGGTCTACAGAAGGAGTTCTATGACAGCCAGAGCTGTTACACAGAGAAACCTGATCTCGGAAAACAAAACAGAACAAACAACAACGAACGAACGAACACACAAAAACCAAAAAGCAACGAAAACGAAGCTAGTTCCTAAACGACAAACGCGGCACCTGACAATCTCAGTTCATTTTATTTCTGGTCGTGATCATCAAAAGTCACAATATCCTTTAAAGAAATCTTTCTTTTGCGAATACAGCCTACCCTTAGCCTTGGAGTACTACAGCATGTGAATGTACTTTCTTGCGGTTCTGGGATTTGAACCCTAAGGATTCTGAAAAGGGGGTCTCAGTTTGTAATCTGAGCTAGTTTTCACTGGACAGCCAGGCTGACTTTGAACTCACCAGTATCCTGCACAGGCCTCCTGAGTGCTGACATTACAGGTGTGTGCTCCCGCTCCTGCTTGTGGGTTCCTGTATTTTGGAAATGAGTTTTCGCGTGTTGTTTGCTACTTAGTTGAATTGGGAATATAAAACTCCAACCAATCTAGAGAGGAAACCCTGACTCAAAACCCCATTTCTAATGTGTTCTCATTAAAAATGGTCCTGTAGAGACTCTGGGTAAACTCACACAGGCACCGTGAACCTTCAGGACAGGACAATGCTGTGGTTTTCTTCCCAAGCCCTCTAGCCTCAGCCCAGGCTCACACTGGCTCTGGATGTTTGCATTTCAGCCTCAATTTCTCCTAAGAAGACTTAGTAAGCCATCGGAACAGAGACACTCAGGGAAGTTGTCTTCAGCCCTGCTAGGTGGGAACGAGATTAGCAAGAATATGCAAAAACATTCACCCTCCACCCAACCTGCTCTTAAAACAAACCCTCTACTGTAATCACTAACAGGCCCTAACGTTGACTGATGTCTGTCCCCTCCCTATTCCTCCTCTGGTGGGTGGATTAAAGAGGAGAGCCAAAGGCAGCTGGCAAAGACAGAGGAGTAAAAGCGAAAGAACCAGTAGAGGATGTACAAATTGAGCCATTAGTCCATGAATAATTGAGAGCTGCTTCTGTTCCAAATTGATGTTTTATCATAGTTTGGCCAGAGCTGAGGCCCAGGGGGCTCCATTCTAGTCTTGTCATGGTAACCACAGG
The DNA here is from genome assembly GCA_004026605.1 of Ondatra zibethicus. Lineage (NCBI taxonomy): Eukaryota > Metazoa > Chordata > Mammalia > Rodentia > Cricetidae > Ondatra > Ondatra zibethicus. The sequence continues at coordinate 110,008 of PVIU01004922.1, read as the reverse complement.
GCCCAAAGCCATACCTTGCAAGGTGCTTCGGTAAACACAGTAGCTATTGCCTTCACCAGGAAGAAGGTGGCTCGGTGAGTTGATAACCCCCCCCCCCCACACACACACACACAATCCTTTAGCCAGATATCTTATTGCAGAGAAAGAAAGGCATGGAGATCAGATTCCTGGAGCTTGGAAAGACAGTGTTTTCCAAGAGCTGGGAGGGACAAGTGAATGAGGCCTTCAGTTTACAGGCCCTGAAATTTGGAAGGCTTGAGGAACTCCTTTGGTTTTTCTTTCAGAGTGATGATAGAGAATTTCATGGGAATTAAGACCGGGGCCAGGATTGTATCTGCCCAGCTGCGGGTAGAGACTTGCCATTTCTGCCTTGTTGGCCCAGAGCTTCCATCGTGAGCCACGGTGAGGCTGGGTCACACTCCTGGCACCAACAAGGTAGAAAGTTGAATCTGTCTTAGCACTCACTAGCCTCATTCCATAACCGAGGAGATATTTATTTCTTTAGATTATGAGGTTCCCTCATCTGCCCAGGGAGAGGCATCAAGGATACTGGAGACAGGCTTGGACATCAGGCTGATTGACCTTAAAAAAATCTGGAATCCCTCTGACCTTTAGTTCTACCCTCTATGAAAACAAGGAAGAATGCCCACCACTCTGACTTGTTCTAGCTTCTAACAGCCAGACAACCGTCTTCTCTCTCACATGCCTGATTACCCCAACACCTGCAGTCCTTACCCTGTGGTGATGGGGGCTAGGAACCCCACTTTTCTGCAGAAGAGAGTACCCAGACAGGAGTTGCTGGGGGAGAACTTTATATTGTGTTATGGCGCTATGGTGTTCTTCATTGTTCTCTGTCAAAGACTTGTTTGAAAGACAACCTGGATGGGTCTCTGCCTCCAAGGCACACCTCAAGCTCAATGCAAGTGAAATCAGAGAGCACAAAAATCTCCCAAGGGCAGCCCTCCCTCTGCCCCACTGGCTACTTTGGTGGCCAAACCAAGAATGGAGATAAGTGAGCACTGCTTTCTATGAGCCGGAGCACCATGCCCGACAGAGCTCCTGACCCCCGGAAGAAGAATGGGGCTTCCAGCCTGTGGTTAGGTCTAATTCACAAGAAGCTGTGCCTGGTCTGAGAGGTGGGAGACCCTTCCTCTGACCTTCTCTGTGGAAATGCTGAAGACGATGAGGATATCTCCCGCACCAGTTTATTGGCGTGATTGGCTCCCTCTTTCCTGTTTTGGGTTTTTGGAAGTTGCAGACCCCAGCCAAAAAGAGGCAGAGGAACTACAGTGGAAGGGATTCTCGAAGGATTCAGAGGAAGAAGTCATTGTCAACAGGGTGGCAGGGAGGATGGGAGAGAGGATTCCTCAGGCTTCACGCCAAGGCTTCTTCACTCAGTGGTGCGAGGCCCTCAGCTCAGAGTCTCCAAATCCGCTCCCTTGGCAGGGCCATCTGCCTCCCCAGGGCAGCCAAAGGAGATGACTCATTTCCAGATTCCGGAGGTGGCTCTGACCCCTCTTCCCAGGTACCGCCTAAGTGGGCCAGTTGAAGCCAGGCAGGGCTGGCGCTGAAGTCCGGCCAACTTTGCCTTAAGGGAATCTGCTGATTCATAGCTCTCTTCTAAGCAGCCCTCCCCTGCCCCCCATGAGCTGGCATACTGGAAGCCACACAGAGGATCTGGTGGTGGAGGCCACCTGGCAGGCAGGAACCGGTCAAAGGGAAGTAGGAGCAGAAGCACCTGCCACCCCAATCCCACATTTACTAACCGCACCAAGGCCAAAAGTATGTGCTCACCCGAGGAGTTCAGGGCCACGAGTGGAGACATGCACATCTTAGGGGAAGTGTTGCCCTAGGAGAGATGTAAAGATTCTCATGAAAGGGTGGTTACCTTGACTTGAAAAAGCTTACAAATGTAGGGTTGTGTATGGCTATGCTCAGGGGCCTCTTTAAGAAAAAAAAAACTGTTTAAAACTGTGCATTAGAGGAGCTGGAGAGAGGGCTTGGAGGTTAAGAGCGCTCGCTGCCCTTGCAGAGGGCTCAGGCTCAGTTCTCAGCGCCCACGCTGTAGCCAGAACTGTCTGTTGTAACTCCTCAGGAGGTCCAACACCCTCTTCTGCCTTCCGAGACACCAGGCATAAACATGGTACGTGCGTGCTACCAGCAAGACACATACACACATAAAATAAAAATAATGAATCTTTGAAAAAATAGAATAAAAGAAAGAAGCACAAATAAAACCATGGTCCACATAACCCAGGCTCCACATAATATTTGTAGATGTACAAAGAGTACAAGTATTTGATCAAATAATACATTATTATATATAAATATATGTTTATAGCTCACATATATACCTTATATATACATATACTCCATATATATTCATGTACTTATATTCTTTAGTATGTAAATACAACCCGCACAGTCTGTGTAATGTTGCTTCTGTGTATGTGATTTCAGGGCTGACAAACTGGTTAATCAATTGGGGGGCTCTTAGGGAAGACTATTTCTCACATTCTTAGAATTCCTTGGTTGTCTGTAGCTCTTTATCTAGGGTCAGGGCCCATGAGAGTTCCCTCTTTCATGATAGCGTGTCTGCCAATGTCATCCTTGTTCAGGTCTTGTTTAAGCAGTTTTTTTTTTTAATTTTTAAAGTGTGTGTGCAGGGGCATATGCATGTTAGGGTGGGTGTCCCCAACAGTCCAGAAAAGCACGCTAGACCTTTGTAGCTGGAGTCACAGGCAGTTGGGATCCACCTGATATTGGCACCGGGGACTGAACTGGAGTTCTCAGCAAAAGTAGTACGTGCTCTTAACTGCTGAGCCATCTCTTCAGCCCTGTTATTATTTTTATTTTTATCATTCTTTAATCATCTTATGTGTTTGTGTGCGGGTATGTGCACTGAGCACAGGTTTCCTCGGAGGCCAGAAGAGGGCATTGGATTCCCCTGGATCTATAGTTACTGGCTGTTGTGAGCCACCCAAGGTGAGTGCTGACAGCTACACTCTACAAGAGTAGCAAATACTCTTAGCCATGGAGCCATCTCCACAGCCCTTGCCTATATTTTTGCCTATCTACCTTTGTTCTTTGGGTTCTTTGGTTGGTCACTTTGTACTGAGGACTGAACATGGGCCTAGACTTGATAGGCAAACACTGTGTCTTTGAGCTACGTCTCCACTTGTCTTTTTATTTTGAGACAAGGTCTCACTCACTAAGTTGTCAAACTGTCCTTGAATCCACTCTTTAGCCCAAATCGGCCCCTGAGCTTTTTCAATCCTCCTGCTATAACCTCCCAAATTATACCAGGCCCATAGGTTTTGGGAGTTATTTGGTATAGTCTTCAAATAAATGCAGGCAGCTTCTTCATCCTCTCAAAGACTTTAGTCTTTAGGGAAAGACTCTCTAGCATCTTCTTGCATTTATAAGACTTTGTAGTTTTGGATAAATGCCCTTTTGGGGGAATATTCAGAGTTTTAAAAATATTCTTTAAAACCTGATCTACTCCTTGGGCTGGAGAGATGGCTCGGCAGTTAAGAGCATTGCCTGCTCTTCCAAAGGTCCTGAGTTCAATTCCCAGCAACCACATGGTGGCTCACAACCATCTGTAATGAGGCCTGGTGCCCTCTTCTGGCCTTCAGGCATACACACAGACAGATATTGTATACATAATAAATAAATAAATAAATATTTAAAAAAAAACAATCCTGATCTACTCCAGATAGCATCTAGCCAAGGTGAGTGTAATGCCTGTTAGATGACAGAGGCTGTCAGTCACAGAGGCTGTCAGTCACAGAGGCTGTCAGTCACAGAGGCTGACAGTCACAGAGGCTGTCAGTCACAGAAGCTGACAGTCACAGAGGCTGACAGTCACAGAGGCTGTCACAGAGGGGATTAGCCACAATTTATAGCCTTCCTAGTATCTTCCCAAACTACTAAACTCACTAAACTCCCTACATGAACAGTGGGACAGTGGGACAATTGGTTTGGCTTCCTAATTTAGGGCTTTTTAACTGGTCTTGTGCCTTTGTTAATCGGCTGCACACAGATGCCCATCTCCTCTAAGCACAGAGACCCCAGTCCTCTAAGCACAGAGAACCCCCACCCTGCCTGCTCTCTAAAGTCTCAAAGTTGTGAATTTCTGTGTTCGTGGGTTGCTGCTAGATCTCAGAGTATCCAGCTTCCCTCGCTGCAGGTTCTGCAGGATGGTATTAAAGGATCCGAGCACCTCAGCTCCTGTCTACAGAATCTGCACTAGCAGCCCGTTCTTTCCATATAAAGAACCCTCATTCTGGTCTGTGCACAGCAGTTGACACAGTTCTGACTGCCACCAGTTCAAAGGGGTCACCCTTCCAAACTGCTCAGCTTCTATCTCAAAATCTTTCTTCTCTGAGTCTCCCTCTAGGCTTTAACAGGGTGGGATTTTCTGAGCCTCAGGGACAGGGCTTTGCCTGATCTTTGTTGAATTTCATCCTGTTTATCTCTTTTTATTGTCCCCTCCTCTGCAATTAGGTCCTTATTACATTCTGAACTTCAGTTGTCTCTGCTAGCTTTGGTCATCTTCAGGTGACATTAATGTGGACAGGTAAAGATAATGATAAAAAACAAGAAAACAGAGCACACACACACACACACTCATATGCACACATACATAAATACGCATTCACACACACATTTATACACATATATGCATGTGACATCACACAGTACATACATATATACACACATGCATGCACACTCATACACATACTTAGATACATAGACACATAATATACACACATGCATTCACACACACGTAAATACACACACATACATGCATAGATACACAAATGCATGCACACATATACATACATACACACATACATATACACACATGCATGCACATTCCAACACATACATATATATACACACATGCATGCACACACACACACTTGAGCATACACACACACACACACACACACACACACACACACACCATTGGCCCAAAATAGGCAAGAAGAAGAAACACCACTGGAGATGGAGTGATCTGCTCAGAAATCCCACCTATGCACAGGGCTCCACCCCTACTTCTCTACTTCTTCCAAGAGGTTTTTGTTTGTTTGTTTGTTTGTTTGTTTGTTTCCCGGTGCTGGGGTTGAACATACATACTAACAAGTTGCATTATCACGGAACTAAATTTTTTGTTGTTGTTGTTTTCGAGACAGGGTTTCTCTGTAGCTTTGGAGCCTGTCCTGGAACTAGCTCTGTGGGATTAAAGGTGTGCGCCACCGCCGCCCAGCTAAGGAACTAAAATTTATCCTTACTTATCCTTTTATTTTGAGGCAGGGTGCCACTAAATTGCCCAGACTGACCTTAACTTATAATCTTCCTACCTCAGCTTCCAGAGTAGCGCCCAAAGGACCCGCCTCTACAGAGGTTTGTGGAAAGACTTACTCAAGTATGGGGAGAACACGAGCAAGCCATGTCCAAGGATCTACTGTTCTGTGAGACTATCCCAGAGGAAGAGCGCTCATAGTTCTTGTACTCATTCAGCTTCCTGTCCTTTATTGCTCTCTGGTTGTGCTATGCATTAACTGAGAAGCCTTGGGTATGGTGCTTAAACCCAGTGAGCCTGAACTTCCTTATCTTTAAGGGGAGTATAATTTCACATACTGCAGGGCTGGTGTAGAAACTCAATGAGTCAAATGACACAGCCAACCCCAGCTGTTTAGTGGATCCTTCCTGCTGATAGGTGAGTTTCCCTTTCTTTCTGGTTCCCGGGGACACACTCCACCCCAGCACCCTAGCCCTGCGGGCTTCCCTAGAACCTCCCAGTCTCCCTTTCTCCCTCCCATTGATTACTTGAGGTTTTATCACTTTAGTGAAACTTTCAGGCCCTGACAAGTGGCATCAGCCCTCTCTGAAGGCTTTAGGGTCAGCCCACAGCAGGCCTACTGCCAAGGAGTCTATGCAGTTTTTACTGAGACCCCTCACCCCCCCCACCCCCCCACCCCCGTCAGCCCATGAAGGCGACAGCGGGCGGGAGCTGCCCTCAAAGAGAGTGGACAGTGACCTCAGATCGCCTCCACCCTCTGGACCCTTCTCCCTCTCATCAGTGAGCTGTTTTCACCTCTTTCCCTTCCCTCTTCCACGGAAATGGGCTCGGCTTCAGCACACCCTTCCCCTGCTATGCACCCCTGAGCAATTCAGTTATCAAAGGGAAAAGATCCACCCCCACCACATCCTAGATTCTGACTCCACCATTTTTTTAAGGTCGCCCCTGGGTCTTCATGACCCTGCCCCAGGGGGAACCCTTTACCTTGACTGAGTCCTAAATGTTGACTCTTTTGAAAAAAGCACAGGGGCGGGTCCTGAGCTGACTTCAGCTGCTCTCCACCCCTTTCCTCCTGTGGGACCTCAGCTCTTGGTAGATGAAGACGCTGCAAACTTGGAACACTGTACTGGGTGGGAGTGAATGGGAAGAAGGGCTCCCAGAACCATCCTGCTGATGCACAGGGTGAGAAAGATAGCACTTGGAAAGCTCAGTGATCAGTGTGGTACCCATAGGAGCTAAGGGGAGCCCAGGCACCTGGAGAGACAGAGGCCATAATGCACTGGGAACCAGCACCATGTTGGTCTGTACCAGAATTACCCTAGTGTCTGATACATTCCTTCATTCATCCAGATTTGAGGGGGAAACAAAGGCTCAGAAAGTCTCAGCCAGGCATAAAGTCCAGTAGTTTGAGAAATAAGATCTTACCCAGTCAGGACTTTTTTTTTTTTAAAGGTATTGTTATATAATCCAGGCTGGTCTGGTATTCACTATGTTGCCTAAACTGGCTTCACAGCTACTGCAATCCTCCTGCCTCGGTCTCCTAGCAGTCCAGAGGTCTCAAGGAACTTTTCCAATGTGAGCAAAACTGGGATTTGATTTACCAAGGTGTTTTCATGACAAACTTGCCCTTTTGATCCTGCCACAGTGTTTTGGGAGCTGTATGATGAAGAATATGAGCTTGGAGAGACTGAATAAATTGTCCGTGTCATTCAAAACTCAAACTCGGGCTTGTTTGACCCCAACATTGCTGCTTTGAACCGTAGACTGAGATGAGAGCTACATTTCAAGAACTAGATGCAATCCCCAATAATGCTACAAGTGGGTACCATTTTGAGAAAGAGCTGCAGTCGTATTCAGCAGGCAGAATGGCATGGTTAGTTAACAATGCCTGCCGTGGGCACAAGATGGGGGAAGTGATATGATTCTGCCATCTCTGACAGGTGATATTGAATTACTAGGCTCTGTATCTTGGACCCTCTCAGAACATTGCTTCTGAAGCCATGGTTTCTACAGTTCCTGTTCAGCCATGAGAAGCTTTGGCAAAGCTGCCTACCACTGACAAGGGATAGTTGAGCACTATTAAGAAATAACATGACAGTTCGTCATGCCAGAATCTTCTGTCCATCACACAGGTCTTGACATCACCTCTATATAAGAAAGACATTTAGAATTTTTAATTTCCAAACTTTTTTGAAGACAGAATCTCATATAAGGTAAGCTGTCCTCAAACTGGATACACAACCAAGGATGACCTGAAGCTTCGGATTTTCCTGCCTGTACCTCCCAAGTGCTGAGATTACAAGTAGGTTCTAAAGTGTTAACAACGGGGGGGGGGGGGGACACATAATCTGATCTCATTTTTACCTGTCCTTGAGGCACCATATTACCATTGGGCTGCAGATCTATCTCTTCAGCTGTGTTTTCTTGGAGAATCGTACCCAAGACTGCCCCAAGAAGACATCCAACTTTACAGGTAATATTTTTATTTCTAGTGCTGGAATTTGAACCCAAGGCCTGGCACGTGCTGGGTGAACACCCTACCACTAAGCTACATCTTCAGCCATGCATACAAGGAGTAGAGATTTCTGCAGCCATTTCAATGAACATTGGAAAGATCCCTCAACACTAAAACCATACATGCCCGTGAATCACCACTCCATCCTCTGTATACTGACACCTCACAAAGAGCAATGTATGTTTCTATTGTAGTTTAGCAGTGCGCCTGGCAGAAAGGCACTCAGTAAATATTCATTGAATAAATACATAACAAAAAATGTTCACTGAAGTAGTGTTTGTGATAGACAAACACTGAAAGCCACCCAAATGCCCAGCAACAGGGGAGAATTTAAAGAAATCACTGACACTCATTTAACAGAGAGCCCTATGGCTGTTAAGACCAATGTCATACATCTGTGTGTTTTGATTTAAGATGCCTTCTAATGCACAAGTCTAAACTAAATTCTACAATATCAAGTTCAGGGTAGTACACACTGTATGTGATCACTGATAAACAACAAATGATTATACATGTTCACAAATATAAGAACATTCTTGTCTTAGTTTGAGTTACTGTTGCTATGAGGAAACACCATGACCAAAAGCAACTTAGGGAAGAAAGGGTTTATTTGCCTTACATTTCCACAGCACTGTTCACTCAAACAGGGCAAGAGCAGCAGCTGATGCAGAGGCCATGGAGGGGTGCTGCTTACTGGCTTGCTCACCATGGCTTGTTCAGCCTGCTTTCTTATAGCACCCAGGACCCCCAGCCTAGGGGTGGCCCCACACACAATGGTCTGGGCCCTCCCATATCAATCATTTAATAAAACGCTGTACAGGTTTGCCTGCAGCCCAATCTTCTCTTTCTCAGTAGAGGCTCCCTCCTCTCAGATGGCTATAGCATGTGTCAAGCTGGCATAAAACTAGGCAGCACACTCTCCTAAGTTCTTTCCCAGAAACTCTTTACAATTCCTCCGTGGGGAAGAGTCTGGGGCAGGGAGATGGGCAAGGGGAGAAAACCTTGTTGTTACTACTTATAATTTTCTCTTCCCTCCACTTCTCTCTCTCTCCTCCCCTCCCCTCGTCTCTCTTCTCCTTCCTTCTCCTTCTCTCCAGTCTCCTCCCCTCCCACTTCCTTTCTTCCTTTTGTCCTGTATGCCTGTATTGATTTTATGAGCCAGAAAACAAAAATGCACTTTGCTGTTTAGTAGCTTTCCTGGCTCTGCCCTGGATACCCCTGAGCCTCCTCCTGGCTGCCTCCTGCCCTTCATCTCCTCACTTCCTGTCCAGGCAATACTGAGTCACTGGCAGCTCCCCACACACCTGCCACAGTGGCCCTCTTCCCAGGCCTTGGTGCTTGCTGCCTGGATCTTCTGTTTCCATTGTTCTCCTCCATCCTGTAGCGCACCCCAGGCTAGGCTAGAGTCCCAAGGGTATCCCCTCCACTCTGTGCCCTGTTACAGATTGGTGGGTTTGGAGGCAGCAGTGGTAAACTGGTCTTGGCGCAGCTCTGTGATGTGCTGTGTCTTTGCCCTGAGTTTTCAGCAGAGGGCTTATCATTCAAAAAGCTCTCAGGAAATGGTGGCCAGATGGATATTAGGGAAATACTCTCTCTCCAAGATTATTTAAAGACAAGCAAACAGAACTCCACTTCCCACCAAACTCCATTATGATGGATGTTGGTATTCTAAGGGTTTTAGGTTTGCTGTTTGTTTTGTTTTTTAGCGGCAGGGTCTTACTATATTGCCCAGGCTGGTCTCAAATTCATAATCCTTCTGCCTCAGCCTCCTTAGTCCTGGGGTTGTAGGCATAGAACTCTATTACCTAGTGAGACTAATAATCTCACATAAAGAGAACCGCCTACAAAGCTGGATGTTGCATAGATATCCCTGTGTCTCCACTAGTAGCTAGCAGTTGTGACTGGTCCCAGCACCAAACACCTCGATCTTGGAAGGAGCATCCTTTCTGCATTGCTCAGCCTGTAGTGGCATCTGGCCCCAGATCCATCTACAGTCCTAACAAGTAGTGAAGCCTAGAGAGAGGGAAGGGCTTACCTACCCATGTGCCAAGCTCTGGATGTATACCAGGCACTTCACCAGGCAGTGACTCACCTGGAGCCACAAAGAGAAAAGACATTGCCTTCATTCTTCAGGACTTTCTTTTTCCCTGGAAAAGAGGGTAGGGGGAAGAAAGCATGTTGAGGCAGAAGTAGTGAGTAAAGAAATACTAGCGATTGAGGGGTCCAAAACTCCCAGATCACAGGTTCATTTGGTGATGAAATCCCTGCTTGGCAGAGATGTCTGCCTACAAGGTACAAATCATCACTATCACCATCATGATCACCACCTTCATTACTATCACCACCATCTTCTTCATCACCATCAACTATTTTCATGATCACTATTGTCATCATCATCATCATCGCCATCACCACCATTATCACCACCACCATCATCATCATCATCACCATCACCACAATCTTCATCATCATCAACTATTGTCATAATTACTATTGTTATCATCATTATTACCATCATCATCACCACCTTCATCACCATCACCACCATCTTCATCATCACCTTCATCATCTTCATCATCAACAACTATTGTCATAATCACTGTTGTCCTCATCATTACCACCATCATCACTATCATCAACATCACTACCATCATCATCACTGGGTACAAATGGATTTGCAAAGAAGATGACTAGCTAAGAAAAGGATGGAAAGGAAAGCTGACCAAGAGACAATCAAAAGCTTTAATGAACCAGGCCCAAGTCAGCGACCTCCATGGGAGCAAGCCTGAGTGAGTGACCACCACAGGACCAGGCCCAAGCCAGAGACCTCTGCGGGATCAGGCCCAGGCCAGCAACCTCCATGAGAGCAGGCTCAAATGACCTTCTGAATTACAGAGAGACCTCTGGGAGCACCAACCGACCTCCAGGAACAGTGAGCAACCTACAGGGTGACTGGAACCATGGCCCAGCCTCCACCATGAGGAGCAACCATCTGAGCCTTTGATCCACTGGCATCTGGAAGAGTGATCACCATCATGCCCCCAACTACACCAATTAGAGGAAAAGATGGCTAGACAAGGTAAGAACACACTCAGCACCACAAGGAACAACATGGAACCAACAAAAACTAGTGGCCCCACAACAGCAAAGCTTAAACACCCCAATATAAATGAAGCAGAAGAAAATGACCTAAGAAATAACTTTAGGAGAATGTTTGAGGCCCTTAAAAAGGGAATGAAAATTCTATCAAATAAACAGAGGAAAAGACAAACAAAAAATTGGAAGAAATCAACAAATCCCTTAAAGAAAACCAAGGAAAAAAAAACAATCAAACGCTTTAACATCAAATGTACAAAAATAGTAGAGTCAGTGAAAGGTTCCCATGGTTCTGGCAGTTCCACAGGACTTGGCTCCTCTGTGAGGGCTAGTCTACCATCTGTGGTAGAGCCGACGAGGAGTCGGGTCCTTCAGGTGTGGGTACTTACAGGCAGCTGGTGTGGGAGAAGTGTGGGCCGCAGATGAGGTGTGGCAGGTAGAAATGAGTTGGGCAGGCCTGCACACTTGCCTCTCCCCTTCCCCAAGCTACTCCTGCTCTTACCTCAACTCCCTCCTGCCTCTGTTTCTGCCTTGGCCTCTGCAGCCTGAAGGTCACAGTGGCTTTTGCACTGACAGTCAGAGCCCCTTTAGTAAGCCAGGAGCTCAGGTGAGAGGTGATGTGTGAAGTCACAGTGGAAGATGTGCGTGATATTCCAATAAGATAAGCCTAACATGGGTCTACCATTAATCCACTGCGTGACCTTGAGCAGGCGACTCTTCTCCGCGGATTCTCTCTGAATGAAATTATTGTCCATGAAATTATTGTTACTAAAACAAACAGGCTCTCACTGTATGTTCCTGGCTGGCTTGGAACTCTACACAGACCAGGCTGGCACCCGGCTCACAGAGATCCTTTTGCCTCTGCCTCAAGGTGCTGGCAAGTGTGCACTACCATGCCTGGCTTCACCATAGAATTCTACATTTCACACATGTCTTTAGACTCTAAACTTCTAGAAACACTATAGGTAGCCCAGAGAGCAAAGAGTAGAAAAAACAATTCTACATATTTCCCCCTTCACCAGATTCTCTGTAAGCAATAATTGGAACACAGTGCCTGTAGCATCTAATTAATCGTATGACATTTATTGAAGGTGTGCCATCCATGTTAAGCAATTGGTTTAATATTTTGTAACAATTAGTGTTTATAATATTAACATTGGTATTTTGAACATTGTCATGTATATCCCCTCCTTTAATCCTCAGTTCCGGGTGGGAAGATGTTTTCCTCCTTATTTACAGGGCTTCTTTTCAAAGACTCAGTGATTAAGAAACATGATCAAAGGTACACAGGGAGGGAACAGCAGAGCCAGAATAAAAATTTATGCCAGTCTGAATGACTCCACGTCTTGACACGTCCCTGCCATGTGCGGCCTCTTCTGGAAAGAATTACAGGCTGCTTCGAAAGAACAAGAAGCTGTTACACGAACTGACGGAAGCTTGTCTGCCCATGATCTACGCAGTGCTTCCTCCTCCACTGGGCCAATTCCCAATGAACCTGGAACTTCCTACACCTATTTTAATTTGGTTGCTCAGTTCCTAACCCGTACCCCTTGTTTGGGGTGGAGATGGGGGGGGGCTGACCCAACTCTCACCCCACACCCTTTTGCCAGTTAACTCCTTACTTCTCACAGAAAGGGGAAGTAACCCACTTCTCACTGTTGCCTGCATTGATGCTGTGTGTTCTGGGCTAACAAGGCCCTGGTAGGAGCCGTGAGCAAATTGTGTGGTTGTTATTTAAACCCGAGGGCTGCTGAGCTGCCTCAGACAAAGCCGGTAGATGATAGTTTAACTTCTCCAAGAGTTGGTGCCAGGAACCAAAGATCTCTTGCTTTTTAGCTGAGGACTGGATCTCAGGGTAGAAGGTGAATTTCAAGCCATTTTAGGTTGTCCTGGGCCTGTTCAACTCTTGGTTCCTGCAGAAGTCCCAAAGCCACGAGGACTGCTTCCAAGAGCCACGAGAAGAAAAACAGTTTGGCTTATTTTTCTAGGTTTGCAAGCAGCTCCTGTGAGGGCCCCAAACAGCATTCTGCTCATAGGTCTAGAGAAAAGGAAAGGAATTCAGTCGATATAGCCAGGGAGGTGGTGGGTAAGACAGCAAACCGGTACATAACTCCCGAAGAAGGCAAGGGAGCCTTCAGGGGAAAGTAGGACCGCATGCACAGTGGGGGTGGAAAGGGGCGTGGCCCATGTGTCTCCCAGAGGGTAGTCCTAGGCTGAGATGGGGGTGTGCATGGGAATGCCTCATCTGCTAGAGCGCACTGGAAGCCTTACTGCCTTCAAGAGTGTGGCCACTTTCTTGCTATGGATGGGAAAGCTGAGGCTCAGGGAGCAGACTTACTCAAGGTCACAAGCAGAAAGAGGACCAGAATCCAGCCTCCCTAACTCTATGGTGCTTTCCCACAGGGTCAGCACTAGCTAGTTCTCGTTCTTAAAAGGTGTGTGAGTGTGTGTGTGTGTGTGTGTGTGTGTGTGTGTGTGTGTGTGTGGTGTGGTGAGTGTATACAGTCTCTGCAAATGTGGCTGTGCAAGGGCAGACACCCGTGTGCACACTTGGAGGCTGAAGGAGGCCACCGTGTGTCCTGCTCTGTTAATGAATTGGGTTGGTACAAATAAATAACCAAGCCAGCTCAATAGGAACGGGTATTTTTAATGACTGAAAAAGGGGGAAACTCATGCTACAAGGGTGGGAGGTCCGGAGGTCCGAAGGCACCGCATGGAGAGAGCCAGCACTTGTGTTCTCTCCGTTTATCTAACTGGGGGTTCAGGTAGCCACACCCCAACTAGATGTGATTGGCTGATAATTTCCCCCATCATTTCTCCCTTTTGTCTAAATAAGATCGATCCAAACCCAACACAGTTATATACAATAGGAACAGATACCAAATATAAAATTATAAACAATAAAAATATTAAGCAAGGAATGCATAATAAAAGTTTTATTAAACATTTTATTTTAAGGAGTTTAACTATTGTATTGAAAGTTTGGCTAAATTGTGAGGAAGGTAACTATAATTATTTAATCTTTAACTTCATCAAAGATCTGAGAAGGGAAACAATATTGCTTGAGTGGACAGGAAGTGTAATCGGGAAACTTTCAAAATGTGCAACATTTGACAGAGACAACTGACTACCTGGGCAATCACCCAAAGTCTCATTTGCAATGTTGAAGACACCAACTTTGGCTAAGGCCTAAAGTAACTGACAAACCATTTTTAAAGGCAAGAAACTTTTTAAAACTATCTTACCCTGTTTTGGCAGGATATGATAGTTTTGTTTTATCCATTTATGGATATTTTGTATCTCTGTTAGTGGTTGAGGTATGGGCTTTTTTTTGCCCAAAGGCCAGTTCTGCCAAGAAGAAAGGCTCCAGGTGGAGTGTCTCTGGTGCTCAACATTCTCTCGGGAATAGATTGGTGTTGTCAGGAGCAATTGTGTCTCATTGTCATGAAACTACGAAACTTTAAATTATATTAAAGGCCATTTTTTACAGTTCCTTGAAGAGGTTGAAGATTATTTATCTATACTGAATATAAGCTCTATGTATCTAAAGAACCCGATTAGTCTAATTATAAATATAACAAACATAGATGACTATTGATCTATAATTTTTAATACCTATCTAACTTAAAGACTAAGACAATAAACAACTGTGCAATAAATGAGGACAATGACTTTTAAATATAAACAATGTATAAGTATCTTAATCGGAGGTAGTAATGTACATTGCAGTATGGTAAATATATATATCAATACATAAACAATATTTCAAACAGAGGTAGAAGCATACATGCATAGAATATTTGATATAATTTAACTTTGTATTAATATACAAAAATCTATACCAATATAATTGTCTAAAAACAATAACTCATAAATACAATCTATTATCCCATCATCCTTTGGATACCTGGGCTTAGCACCGAGCAGTGAGGGCTAGGGGCACAACTGGAAGGGAGGGAGCTGGGACAGACTATGCAGCTTGGTAGCTAGCCAGGCCGCAAAAAGCCCCACTAACAGGCTAGCCCCACGTAAGGGGGCCAGGTGTTAATGAATTGGGTCGGTACAAATAAATAACCAAGCCAGCTCAATAGAAACGGGTATTTTTAATGACTAAAAAGGGGGAAAACTCACACTACAAGGGTGGGAGGTCCGGAGGTCCAAAAACACCACATGGAACACACCTGTGTTCTCTCTGTTTATCTAACTGGGGGTTCAGGTAGCCATACCCCAACTGGATGTGATTGGCTGATAATTTCCCCCATCACTGCTCAATTACTCTTTGCCTTATCCTCTTGTGACAGGGTCTCTCACTGAACCTGGAACAAAGCTGGTTGTCAACAAGCCTTAGTGATCTTCCTGTCTCTGTGAGACAGCACTGGGGTTCTAGGCACCTTCACAACCACTCCCAACTCCTTACGTGTGGCCTGGGGATTTGAACTCAGGGGCTCACGCTTGCATGGCAAGCATCTCTTATGCACAGGGCTGTCTCCCCTGACCTAAGAAATAGTTTCACTGTTTCTCAAGCTGCAGTGAGCGCCTTCATGACTACAGATACTGAAGCCTAGTGACTCTGCTCCAGTGTGGTGGCAGTTTGTTGTACGTCATAAACAGTGTAAATAAAGAAAGGATCTAGGTTTTGCTTGAAAGATACTTAAGAGGAATATGGATACGGATCATCAGAGACCTGAAGAACTGGGTAAGAGGAATTTTTGGACTTCCTCTTTGCTGCCGGAGTTAAGTCCAGGACTAGAGCGTTGATGTCACCTGGGAACTTGTTAGAAGCAGAAACTCTTGGACTCTACCCCAGACCTCCCATTGAATCAGAATTGCTGGAGCAAGCCCTAGAAAGTGTTTTCACAAGTCTCCCTTCAGACTCTGATGCACACGGTTAAGGATCTCTACTCTCAGGATGGAGTGAGGGCAGGGAAGACAGAGAGGGAAGGTCTGTGTGACAAGAACGGGTTCTCCAGGGTGGGGCAGTGCGTGCTCACTCCAGACCCTGAACTCAGAGTGAGGGAGCTGGGAGGAGGCAGTGCCCTGGGAGGACAGTTCAAATAATCAATCGTATCTCTCCAAGTTTAGGAAAATTTTCCTGTAACGGTAGGCCGGTATCTTCGTTACGGTTACTATAGCTACAATGAAACACCGTGACCAAAAATCAAGTCATCGAGCATCACTGAAGAAAGTCAGGACAGGAACTCCAGCAGGGCCGGAACCTGGAGGCAGGAGCTGGTGCGGAGGCCATGGAGGACTGCTGTTTACTGGCTTGCTCATCATGGCTTCCTCGACCTGCTTTCTTATAACACAGGACCACACGCTTAGGGATGGCGCCACCCACAGTGGACTGGGCCCTCCCCCATCAATCACTAATTAAGAAAATGCCTCATAGCTGGATCTTAAGGAGGCATTTTCTCTCATTTGAGGTTCCTTCCCTTCAGGTGGTTGTAACTATGTCAAGCTGATATAAAACTAGCCAGGACAGTCAAGAATGCAATTGTTTTTGTCTTCTGGAATGTCAGCTCCGCAAAGGGAAGTGTGCGCTCTTGTTTTTGTTTTTAATTTTTAATCATTACAACCCTAGTGCTTAGAGCAGGGTACAGCTTATGAGTCAAATCCAGACCACGGCCTGCAGTTATAAATCAGAATTTACTGGAACACAAGCACACCCATTCACACCAGGGCTTTTTCTTTTTTAACTACTTTAGCAGAAGTAAGTCACTGTGATGGACCGAAGGGCTGGTGCTTTATACAAAGAAGTTTGGTAACCCCTGATCCACACTACTGCATTCACTGTGGCCAAATGCAAAATAAGCATTCATTGGAAGGATGGGCTTCTTTCTGTCTTGGTGACAGAGAGATACAGGACCTTGGCCCAGAGAAGAGTAAGGAAGATAAGGAATGGACTCCAACAGTTGAGGACCTGGACTTGAATTGTAACTCCACTGTCTATAAGGTTTCGACCTTGGGCAGATATTGAGTCTCTCTGTTTTCGTAGCTGCATTTGTTTTTTTTAAATATTTATTTATTAATTACGTATGCAATATTCTATCTGTGTGTATGCCTGCAGGCCAGAAGAGGGCACCAGACCTCATTGCAGATGGTTGTGAGCCACCATGTGGTTGCTGGGAATTGAACTCAGGACCTTTGGAAGAGCAGGCAATGCTCTTAACCACTAAGCCACCTCTCCAGCCCCGAGGCTGCATTTGTAAAACAGTAGTAGGACTGGTCAACGTTGATCAGTTTATCATGGTGAGGGATTGGATTTCATACTATCTAGCACAGAACCTGGTGCAGGCAAGGAGGAAGACACCTCATTAGACAGATGTTCAGGGAGAGGGGCAGACATGCAGATTTGGATAATGGGATGGCCTGGCCTCTTCACGGCTCTATCTCCACGCCATGAGTTCTGGGGTGTGGAGGGGGCAAGTTCACAGTAGATTGTTGTGAAACTCAGCTTGGACTCGCAGGAGGCCACAGGTCAACCAGTTGACCCCTGATGACCTTGAAGACAGTGAGTAACTAGGGAAGATCTAGTTGGCTCTGGACTTTCTGATGTGTTTTGTTTTGAGATAGGGTTTTTCTATGTAGCTCAGCCGGCTGTTCAAGCTCACAGAAATTCTCCTCATGTCCGCCTTCCGAATGCTGTGGTTACAGGTGTGAGCCACCAAGCTGTGCTGTACAGCCTGGGGAATGATCCATGATAGCCAGACCTTTGGTTTCGAGTGAGCGAGGCTGTTAAGTATATGACAATCCAAAGTGAAAGGAGAAAGGGGGAGCAAAATATCATTAAGTCAAATATTCTAAACAGCCCGCAGAAATCAGCTGAGGAAATCCCTTTAAGGTAGCCAACTGGAGATCCCTGCAGACAGTATGCCATCTTGGGCAGAGCAGAGTGTCGTCTCTAGTGAGGCTTCCAAGTTGAAAAAGAGAAGCAAACAAATAACAACAACAACAAAAAATAACAACAGATAGTTATTTTGTTTTGATGTCATCGGGTCTAGAACTCACAGCATCCGGCTGACGCAGCTGGGAAAGCTGAGGCAGCCAGCCCAGGGTCTCAGAGGTTAGCTTTCTCTCCACGGCTGAGCTTCTTGTTCCTCAGGCCACTGCAGACATTTTTGTGTTCTGGGATAAATAATAGTAACCCATTAGCAATAGTTTACCATATAACTGTTCTCAAGAATGCAATGTTTTTACTTTGGGGGTGTTTTGTTTATTCTTTTCCCTCTGTGTCGCAGAGTAATTTGAGGGGCATCCCTAGACAAGGGCCTTTAGGGGACATTTTGAGACAAACATGTTTAGGTCAGGGGAAACCCCACTTTTAGAGTCAACTTCATCGTTAACTCAAATAACTCATGACAATTTTTGAAAATAATGCACATGGCCCAAGCCTGCTAGGCTTCTACGTGTATTTCCAGTAGTGAAAAGCTATGCACTTGTGTTCTGTGGCCTAGTCCCCTGATGACCAACTGTGAATACCTGACTGGGGGTCAGAGCTGAGCAGTCTGAAGCTTGTGAGCCCCTGGGTTCACCCTGGTCACAAAAGAACTGACTGTGGCCCTTGTCACAAGCTCACTAAGTTCTCCAAGAGGAAAGGGTTTTTGACAATGTGGAGGTGTGGGCCCTGCGTGTTTGTCGTATGGTGAATTACTCTTTTTTTTTTTTTCTGTCAGGAGCTCAGCATAGCCCAGGTGTTCGGGCAGCAGGTCTCCAAGCTCTCTTAGTTTCCCAAGGTAAAGCCAGGCACAAACTTAATTACAGGCAGACACAATCCACGTTGGCAGGTCTCTCAGAAGCACGCTTAGGACCTAAAATGCTCCTGATGATCGAATCTTTGCTCCTGAGACTTTGAAATTACCTCACATTCCTGTTTCCTACCTATCAGTAAATTGAATTTCTCCCTCATGTTGAGAGAGATGCAGTGATTCCCAGAACTCTCCGGGGCAGTGCTGGCAAGTTCATTTTCACATGTGAGAATTGTACCCCGGAAGCTTATTCCTCTCCTTCTCTCTTACTCCAAGCCCCAGGCCCTGGCCCACAAACCACAGATCTCATTAAGAACCTCTCGCTCCACCGTGTAGATTCAATTAGCGTTATCTTCAGGGTTCGAGCATCTGCTGTGTTTGTTCCAAGGAACAGAGGCTTAATGAAAAGGAACGTTGAAGAAATATAACCTGGATTTTATTTCTTCATGTTTCTAGCTTCCTATGTTTCAGGATCCAAGACACTGTAATCTCCCTCTTGGGAGTCAGTCACCACCGAACAGAGAAACAGGGTTTTCTGTCTCTCAAGAGCTTGGCGAGGCTCTCTCCACCCTGCTGCCATCCTTCATCCTGTAAACAGCTGCTGTCAATCAAAAATAAGACTCCTACAGACCACGAAGCACCCCCCCCCCAAACACCCACAAACTCTGTGTGTCTCTCTAGTAACTCAAACTTGCTGTTGCATCCTTCCAGGAAGCAGAACACGAGTAAAGGGCACCATAAACACCATGGACCAATTCCTAATGGCATGTGCAGGAGAATATGAGAACTTTGTGGGTGACTGGACTGAGTCAGTGGGGAGGTCTGAGAAGCCAAAAGTCCCATGCTCAGGCGTGGACTCACAGGCCATCTTGACTTTTCTTTCCACCATGCCCCCATGATTCTTCCCATCTTTGTATGGATCACGGTCCTTTTTCTCAAGCATTTACATATCGAGCTCTCAACAGTAAGCAGATAAAGCAGATGTGACTTTCCTCAGTTCAGGAGTCCCCTCAAGTTAACTGCCAAATAAGCACACCCCAGTTTCTCAGCCGTGCAGAAACAAAACCCACTGTACCTCATTCAGTAAAGAGAATCGAGGAGGACCAGCCCCCCCCCCCAACTCACTCCGCATTACCTCTGAACCGTCTCGGTGCAGGTCAGGCCATTGGCATCATAACCCTTAACAAAGGGTGGCTTGTCTTCAAGAAACAGAAGACAGTTATGCATGACTAAAGGCTTAGTGATGCTAAAGTGATGCTTAGTGATGCTAAAGTGATGCTTAGTGATAACTAAAGGTTTAGTGATGCTTCTCTATGGAATGCAAGGCTCTGCAGGGATGGTCCTGTAATATTGGTACAGAAGTCTCAAAAAATCTGCACAGTCTTTCTGTGGTAGTACTGTGCCCAGGTCCCAGACGGTGCTCCTCCGTTTCCCAGGCCTCAGGGTGTGCTCCTCAGCTTCCCGGGCCTGGACATTCCAGGCCACTGAGGAATCTTTAGCTCTGTTAGCCAGGATTAGTAGTCTGTCTTTTTCTGTGATACTAAGGATGGAGCCCAGGTCTTCCTGCATGCTCAGCAAGTGCTCCACAACTGAGCTCTACCCCCAGCCCTGTTTTTACCTTCCTTGTTGAAGAAGCAGAAAGTTGATAAGGGAGTGTACCAGAGCTAGGAGGAAGGGTAGAAGCCCAGGGGCCCTATGCATAGAAGGTTGAGACTTTATATGACAATGGCTTTCTTGAATCCTCCTGGCTGGCTGACTCATGAACTGACACTAGTGGTTATCGGGGTTCAGTGGGACCCCCTGGGATGTCCAGGTTCTTCTGTCCTGGAACAAGGAGCTAGACAGAGACACACAGTAGATGCAGAGAATGTATTTCTGAGGGAGGAAGTAGAACTAGGAGGAGGGCTAGGAGCTCAGTGGCCTTTAACATGGTGTTTGGAGCTGGGCTCTCACTAAGCCGTTCAGAGTGAGGTCCTAAGTTTGGTATACAGCCCAGGCAGGATGTGAGCTTTTGATCTTCCTGCTTTCAGACTCCCAATGATCTGGGATTACAGCCCTGAACCACCAGGCCCAACTTTAAAATCATTTCGGGTCTAAATCTTAGCATCCTCCTCTGCCACCGCCTCAGCCAAGGTCTGGACTTCCCTATCCAGAAGGGGCTGGGGCTCCTCCTCTCTGGATAACTGCAGTCCTCCCAGTCTCTCCCAGGGTCTTCCCCCTGGCCAGCTTCCCGGCTGGCAATCTGTTTCTGAGATCTCAGCCCTTCCGGTTCCCCGCCTGGTTTGATCGTCTTTTTCCCACACCCCTCCTCATCTCCCCTCGCAGCCTGTCCTCCACCGAGCATCTTTCTTCCTCTCTTTGGCCATATCCAGAAGCCCTCCTCTTTTCCTGGGCAAGGGAGAGGGGAGCTGGCATCTGCTTCCTACCCAACCCTAGATGACTTTTCCATCTCCACTCCTAAAACACAAGAACCTAATGGCAAAGGTGAGGTGGAGGCAGAGATGGAAAGGAGATCACGGATTACTCAGCCCTGCTCCTCCCAAACAAGGCTGCAGGGCGCTGGACCAGAGAACTTACTCTACCCTGAGAGGGTGAGGAAGCCCATGTTCTAAGACTGAAATCCATACAGTTCCACTCTACACATTTATTTGTCCAACAAGTGCCAGGGCTTTATCGAATGCAAGCTTTATTGCCGAATTCTGTTCTGCTTGGCTCTGACCTCTAACCCTGCCATTGCTTTCTCCCTGCCCTATGAGTTAATATGACTTTGGTTTTATGATCCAGGGTTCCTTCTGGAACAAGAGTCCTCTTGATCACATCTGTTCTCATATTGTCCTTGTTCTTCCATCCAAGCAAATAAACATGAATGACCTCCAAACAACCAGGAACACACACAAGCCAGCAGCCGGGGGCCCACACCAGCAGCACCAGATAAGTACAAAATGAGGTGTGCCGCCGCAAAGAATCTCAAGTGTTCCTTCAGGGGAGCCCAAAGAAAACAGGCGGGCATACCTGAGTTCATGCAGAAGCCTGGGGGAGAGGGGAAGAGAGTGGGGGAGAGAAGGGGAGAGGGAGGGCAGGAAAGGAGCACCCAGTGGGAGTGAGAAACGCCACATAGCCAAAGGACCTGGTGGGGCGGGGGCACTGGTTGGTTGGAGGGATTCTGAACTTGAGGTCTGCCTGGACTGGTTCTCCTTTTGAGACTGCAAACCCCTGGAGGAGGCTGAGCCCACATCTGCTGCTCCTTCCATCTAGTATGAAGGGCATGGGTGATAGCAAGAACGCGCAGCACCAGGCTACTGGGTTTGTTGCTTGGCTAAATGATTAACTTCCTGCCTTGAGTATGGTCAACGAGGAATAGCAAGAAATATTATAACATACACATTCGCCATTTTTACTGAACTAGCTTTCTTTGCAGGCTGAAATCTTTCGGTGGCACACACCTGAAAGGCTGTGAGCTGTCAGGAACCTTGTCAGCCTCGTAATTGGTGGAAGGGGATTCCTAGAAGCTGACATGCTGTTCTTTGGACCATGTTTCATCAGCATTTGCAGAAAGAACGTAGATCCATGCTGGAAAGTCACAGGCACTCCAGAATTGCTGGTGGAGAGAATGACGTGATATGTCAATGAAGGTCTGAAAGTAGAGGCTAAGTCCTCACCTCGGCCCCATCAGGGGCATCCAAGCAGGAAACAGGTCTCTGAGTAGCCAGGCTCGCGGAGCCCCTTGTCCCTGCTTCTGTAGGCACGGACCTTCACAGCCTCTGAGCTACACCCTACTAAATCCCATTCCATCACATTCCTACTTCATAAAACTGGCACCCATAAGTGTTCGATGTTGTCAGCTCTATGCTGTGAAGCAGGAGGGAGCCCTCATTCCTAACCCCACAGCCTGACCAGCTGCCTGACCATCGCTTTGTCTCTCAGGTGGTCAAGTCTAAGTTTCCTCGTGTGTAATGGGAATACAAAACCTGCTTCACCAGCAACTGATGGGAACAGATGCAGAGACGCACAACCAAACACTAGGCAAAGCCAGGGGAGCCCTAAAGAAGAGGGGAAGGAAGAACTATAGGAGCCAGAGAACACAGCCTACAGTATCAACTAAGCAGGGCTTGTAGGGGCTCACAGAGACTGAAGCGACAATCACAGACCCTGCATGGGTCTGTGTCAGGTCCTAACATATATGGTTGTGTAGCTTGGTGTTCTTATGGGACTCTCAAAAGTGGGAAGGCAGGGTGTGTGTGTGTGTGTGTGTGTGTGTGTGTGTCTGTGTCTGTGTCTGTGTCTGAACATTTTGCCTGCTCTTGATACCCTTTTCCCTCCTACTGGGTTGCTTGTGATATGAGGGTTTCTGCCTAGTCTTATTGTATAACTTGTTATGCCTTATCCAGTCGATATGCCTGGGAGGTCTGCTCTTTTTTTTTTTAAAAGGGAAATGGAGGGGGAGTGGTTGAGGGAAGGTGGGAGGGGAAACTGCCGTTGGGATGTAGTGTATAAGAGAAGAATAAAAGAGGAAGAAAATCTACTTAAAATCCCTGTGCGAAGTAGGTGATGTGTGTGAGTCAGTCAGCAGGGAGACAGTAGGCGTGTCTTCCAAAGGCCTCACTTTACAGTTTGGTGGAAAGAGGCCCATGAGGAGTTGGAACCCCAAAACAGCTTCACTAAGAGGCTAGATTCTCACAGACACCCCCATCATCCTAGCTCAAGTCCTCACCTCTTTACCCATCCATTCGGTGAGTGGATGTTATAGGCTGTCCATGAGCCAGTCGGTGCCAAGGAATGGGAGAGTCCAGTGGGGACCTAGGCTTTGAGCTGGAGGCTTAGGCTGCTGTCCTTCCTCATCTCCTCTTCGCTGGCTGCAAGACTGGGGAAGGTCCATTAAACCACGTGATCCTCAGTTTCCTCGCCTGTCACGTGGACATGATAACTTCATCCACAGGGCTGGCCTCAGCCCTCAACCCAATACACAAACCTTAAAATCAGAGCTCATATCTCCACTATTGACCTACTGAGCGCCGAACAGGGATGGCCCAGCGGAGCCAACAGACAGGCCCCATTTAGCCCGGCAGTTGTTTAAGGTTTAGAATAAAGATTACGTATTGGGAAAGGGCGGAGTGCTTTTGCTGCTGATACTGTAAAGGATTTCTAATGTGGAGTAATAACACAAAAAGCAATGGACTTCCAGGCCGTTTTATGACTGTTTTAAATTCCCAGCAGCCAAGGCACCCTTCCTGCCTGCACCTGAGGCAGGCCATGCCCCAGGCTAGCCCCTCAGTAAGCGCTGACTTGCACAGGTGTGCTCCGGTACCCAGGCAAAAATCAGGATCAGCTGGCACTGCTGCCAGCCCCACCTAGAGTAACGCCCTCTAGTATTTACCGGTGAAACCCGCAGACTGCATGGTGATATCAGCAAATACCTTCATTAGCCCAATAAAAATACAGACTCGCCTTAACTTAAAAAAAAATCAAACCATACATCAACTATGCATGTATTGCAGCCTGATGAATGTTCATGAGTAGAACATACTCAGGAAGCAGAAGCTGGATACACAGTATACAGCAAGAACCCCGAAGGCCCTTCTTGTCTACGTCCATGTAACACCTCTCACCCTTTTGTGTAAGCCAGATGTATGTAGTAAGTATGCTTTTGAGTTCGGCTTCTCTCATTGAACATTATGTTGGTGTGTAATTGGAGATGATTTATTCCCATTATTGTATAATGTCCCATTTTGGGTCTATACCCTGCTCTACCCATTCAACAACCAGAGGGCATTTTGGCTGTTTTCAATTTACATATTTCTTTATCAATAATTTCTTGCCAATAATACAACTGTAAGAACTGACTTTTGGTGAATATGTGAACTGTACATGTTTATGCTGGGCCTATAGCTAGGAGTAGAGTTACCAGGTCAAAGGACACGCACAGACTTGGCACTAGTGGACACTGTGAAACACATCAAAGTGGGTTTTGAGGGGCCCCTGAAAGAACTGTGCTGTCATTTCTAAATGTGAAGTACTTTGGACTGAGGGGAGCAATAGGCTCCTGGGAAAAGCAAGAAGAGACCTTCTGGCCCATAGAGCCCCAAGGCACAGAGCCTGTCAGCATCAAAATGGCCACCGGGGCTGAGCATGCCAGATACCCCACTGGAGGAACAGGCCTTGGTGTCCCAGGTCCTGCATCAGGTGAGATACTAAGACTTCCCTCACTAAAGGCTCCTAGGGATTGCCAAAGAAGTCAGGAAAGAGGGAGAAACCAAAAATATAAAGAAATCCAGGTTCTATAGAGAAATTACAAAACCCGGAGCCAACACTCGGAAGGAAATGTGCCAGTCACAAAAGTGAAGTGTGGCTTCCTCGTCTGAGCCACCCGTGAAGAAGAAAAGGAATGTTCTTAGATGCCCTTCCTGGCTCCTCACCTCACTCAGCCTTTCTACAGAACTCTCTGCCACCTCACTTGTCAGCAAGTTACTTCCACAGTTGAAGCATGAGCCTCTCTCCTCACTTCATCCCCGCACAGCCCTCAGCACCAGTCAGAATGAGTCTCAGTAACTCTCAGCTGCCCCCTAGTCCTTTCCATGGTCCTTATTTACCCAGAGTCCGGAGACAGAGCCCACGTGGCCCTACCTCCCAGAAGCCTTTCCCTGAACCTGTCTTCCCTCATGCCTTTAAATGTATTTCTAAACCGAACATGGCCATATCAACCCTTAATATAAACCCTTGGAAGCCTTCCCAATATCATCAGAAGCAAGCCAGCTAACATACTTTAACACATTTATCAAGGCCATTTGGTTAGGGAGAGTCATTAGAACCCATCTTATTATTTAATGTGTTTATAAACAGTAATATGTTCATTTACCCAAATTTAGTTCATTAACATTTTAATTCCTTCTGCTGGGGTGAGGCTCAGTATCAGAGCACTTAGCTAACATGGTAGAGACCCTGAGTTTGATCCTCAGTCCTGCAAATAAAACAAAAGTGTCTTGGTTGAGGGTTTGTTTTGTGTTTGTTTCTCAGCTTTTTACAGGCTAGGTTCATTAGAAGAGGGAGAAAATGCCTCCATAAGATTTGGATTAGCCTGTAGAGGGATCTGTGGGACTATATATATTTTTTTTAATTAATTGTTGATTTAGGAGGGTCCAACTCACTGCAGGTGGTGTCTACTCTGGGCCGGTGATCCTGGGGTATAAAAGAAAGCCGGCTGAGCCAGTCGAGGGGAGCGAGACAGCCGGCAGCATCGCTTCACAGCCTCTACTTCAGTTCCTGCCCTGTCTTCCTTCCTTGGTGAGGTGTTACCCAAGTGTAAGACCCTTTCTTCCCTAAGTTGCTTTTGATCGTGTTGTTTTTATCCCAACAATAGAAAGTCTGACTAGGACAGCAAGTAAACGAAAAACAGTATTTCAATAGGATGACTTTCCAATTTCCTGCATAATCTTGCAGTTTGAATTTGACTGTTTCGTTGAGGGGACAGTCAGAAGAGGGTGTCAGATTTCCTGGAATTGGAGTTATGAACAGTTACAAGCCTTCACGTGGGTGCTGGGAACTAAATTCAAGTCTTCTGCAAAAGCAGCAAGTGCCCTTAACTGCTGAGCTACCTCTCTGGGCCCCTAAAAATGTATTAATTGAGGCTGGAAATTTCGAGATGGGGTTAACAGAAATTAGCCCCGGAAGACAGATGGACAAAAGGACTGGCAGTTTGGAAATAGTGGGGAGCACAGAGGGGGTCTGAATGAGGATGGGGAAAAGGCAAAGAGAAAAAACAGCTCATCTTGTAAGAGAAGTCAAAAGTGACAGGGGCGTTTGAACCGATGATTGAAAGCTGTGTACGGGTGGGAGGCTGTTCACCTGGCCCAACCACATGCAATCCTGCGGTCACTTCCACAGAGCTCCACCGCAGAGCAATCCAACCTTGGCTTCAGACAGTGGAGCCTAGACACGTGAATACAGAGAGTGGCTGGGGGAGGGGAGGAGTTGGATTTGACAGACAAAGTCACTTGGTGGTGAAGGGCAGACCTATTTTTTATGAGCCTGATGCAAGACAGGCTGGCAGGGAAAGAGATTTCACCAGGCTTTACCACGTTTACCAGGACACATTAGCTGGGACCACATGAATAAAATGAGCACCGTGATGCGAAAACCAGTCAGACCTAGATTCCAACGTGGGTCTCACGCATGTTATCTAATCTCTGTGCGCCTGTTCTATCCTGTATAAGTATGAATTAATACTTGTTTCAGACTTGCGAGGACACTTGGCGTGGGTGAGAACCCGAGAACTGTAGGACATTTTCCTTCCCCCCCTCCCCCTCCCCGTGTAGCAGCCAGCTTCACCTTCGGATTCCCAGGGGGGTCTGACCTGCATCGCCCATTGCCCAGACTCAGCTGCCTGAGTTAGCTTCTTACTGTGAGCTTCACCATGAGCTAAGACCTGTCTCCTTTTGGCCTCACAAAACCTCAGCCAAGTCAGAAGTCTGTTTTACACATGAAGAAACAGGCGCAGAGATGTGCTGTGGCGTGCCCAGTCTCATACCGAGCGAGTAGCAAAAGCGAACTTCCCATCCAGGTCTGGCTGCCATCAGGTCTCTCGTCCGTGTTGTGTCATTGCTAAGAGAATGGTCAGGGCCATGAGGTTGTGTAGAACTTTAGTCCCAACTACCGATGCTTGCCTAAAACCTGAGTATGATATACCTCCGCACACAACGCGTCACACGCCTAAATAAACAAAAGCATAAAAGCGGAGCAATGGCTGCCCAAGTAAAAATGCTCAAAAAGAAGGCAATATAAACAAACACAGTAACAGCAGCAATCTCCTGGGCCCCGGAGACAGCGCCATCCTTCCCAGGCAGTTAAAGGCAGCAACTACAGTGAGGCCAGAGACAGCAGCTCCACCTGGAGTGACACAGCTATTCTCGTCCCCCACCCTGCATCTCCTGCCGCTGCTGTGAAGACTAACTTCTTCACCTTTACTTTCTGTTTGCTGCCATGACCTTGAGACAGGGTTGGGACTAAGATCATCTGTGTTCTCTAAACCCGAGGCTCAGAGAAGCAAGGTCACTCACTCAAGGCCAAGGACATAGTAAAACAGAGCATCCATTCCAACTCTCATCTTCTCACTCCTTTTCTCATTGTACTTTAGGGTCACGTCCACACCAAGTTCAAGTAAGTGCATGTGTTAACTCATATGTGGAGAGCAGAAGACAATTGGTAGGGGCCAGGTCTTTCTTTCCAACATGTGGGTCCCAGGAATTGAACTCAGGTTGTCAGACTTGGTGGCAAGCCCCTCTACCCATAGAGCCATCTGGTCAACCCTTGCTGGGTATTGATTTGAGCCTTTTCTCATCCATATTGTATGTGCTTTACAGGTTTAAGGATCACCTCCGTGCTTCTTTGGTTACATCCACCACAAGGTTCAGAATATCATGGTTTGTTGTTGCTATTGTTTCATTTATCTGTGGCTTATTTTCTGACCTCCTTTCTGAATTCTCTTTTTACCTACTGGGTAATTAGGGTCATATTGCTTGGCCTTAGCATATTAATGAATTTCCCAAGATTCCTTCTATTACTGGCTTTCAGCTTCATTCCGTTATACTCAGACGAGGTATTTTTGGAGGGCTTCTCTCTTTTGTAAGTATATTGAGGCAAATTTTGAAGCAGGACACATGGTCTAGCCTGTGGACTTGTCAGGAACATGTCTTCTATGGTTGTTGGATAATGTTTTGTGGGCGTCCACTGATGTCTAACTCAAAACTATTGTCTTTTTTTTTATTAACTTACAGTAATCATGCAGAATAATTTATGGTATTTTTATTCATGAAATTCATTGTACTTTGTTCATCTTACCTCTTCTGTCCCAACTACCCCTCTATCTGGTCTCCTTCCTTCCCCAAATAGTCTTCCCTGCTTTCATATAGAAAATGTGTGATTTTCCTATGTCAGTGCTTCTCAACTGTCCTAATGCTGTGACCGTTTAGTACAATTCTTCATGTTGTGGTGACCCCAAGCACGAAATATTTTCACTGCTACTCCATAACTTTAATTTTGCTACTGTTATGAATCATAATATAAATATCTGATAATGCAGATGCTCTTAAGGAACGGCTGTGAAAGGGTCGTTTGACTCCCAAAGGGGCACAACCCACAGGCTGAGAACCAATGTCCTATTTTCAAATATTTCACACAGATATAGTTGAATCTAGAATCTACATGAGGAACACTGTGATGCTATCTTTCTTTCCTTATTGCCCTCTCTTACTTCTCTGCTACTCTTTTTAGACCTCTCCCCTGAATAATCTTCCTTTATATATTGGCCCCCAAAGAGAGTGGCACTAGTGGGAGGTGTGGCCTTTTTGGAGTAGGTGCGGCCTTGTTGGAGGAAGTGTGTCACTGAGGAGGTGGGCTTTGAGGTCTCATATATGCTCAAGCTGAATCCGGTGAGACAGACCACTTCCTCTTGCCTGTGGGATCAAAATGTAGCTCCTTCTCTGCTCTCAGCTCCTTCTCCAGCACCATGTCCAACCATGATAATTATAGACTAAACCTCTGAAACTGTAGGCCAGTTCTAATTTAATGTTTTCCTTTATAAAAGTTGCTATGGACACAGTGTCTCTTCACAGCAATAGAAACCCTAGCTATGACAATATATGTGCGCATATATTATTATATTATTATATTTTCATGTATATTTATATTAGTTGCTTTTCTGCTGCTATGATAAGACACCACAACCAAGGCAACTAATAAAAAAAATGAGTTTACTTGGGTTTATGGTTCCAGAAGGATGAGTCTGTCATGGCAGGGTGGAGATATGATAGCAAGCAGCAGACATGCTGAGAGCTCACAGCACAGCCACAAGCATGAAGCAGAAAGAGAAAAGTAGCAGTGGTTGCAGGATTTTAATTTCAATCCACCCCCAGTGACACACTTCCTCCAGCAAGGCTGTGCACCATTCGTACCTCCCCAAATAGCATCACCAATTCAGTGTCAAGTATTGAAATGCCCAAGACTATGGAGACCATTTCTCATTCAAACTACCACAAGTTTTTAAATATAGATTCAATATAATCCAGGCCTGCATCTTTTAATTAGAAAGCTAACATCATTTACATTTAGAATGTTTTTAGAAGACATTTGCTGACTCCTGTAAATTTGTTGGGAATTTAAGTTTGATGATAGTTGCATTATTGTTGCTGTTGTTTTTATTTGTTTATTTCTCCCCTTTTCATATTGGGGAAGTATACTGACTGGTTTTGTGTGTCAACTTGACGCAAGGTAGAGTCATCAGAGAGCCAGGAACTTCAGTTGAGGAGACGCCTCCATGAGATCCAGCTGGAAGGCATTTTCTTAATTAGTGATCAATGGGGGAGGGTCCAGCCCATGGTGGGCGGTGCCATCTCTGAGCTGATGGTCTTGGGCTTTGTACAAAAGCAGGCTTAGCAAGCCAGGGAAAGCAAGCCAGTGTGCAGCGCCCCTTCGTGGCCTTTGTATCAGCTGTTGCTTCCAGGATCCTTCCCTGGTTGAGTTCCTGACCTGACTTTCTTCAGTGGAAGTGTAGACCAAATAAACCCTTTCCTCCCCAACTTGATTTTTGGTCATATTTGTGTATGTGTGTGTGTGTCTCAGCAATAGAAACCCTGGCTAAGACAGGGAGTGTGCTGGATAGTTTTCTGTCAACTTGATATAAGCTAAAGTCATCTGAGAGGAGGGAACCTCGGTGTAAAAACTATCTCCATAAGCTCAGGCTGTAGGCAAACCTGTAAAGCATTTTCTTAATTAGTGATTGATGGGGGAGGGCCCAGTCCATTGTGGGTGGTGCCATTCCTGGGCAGGTGGTCCTGGGTCCTATAAGAAAGCAGGCTAAACAAGTCATGAGGAGCAAGCCAGTATGCAGCACCCTTCCCTGGCCTCTGCAACAACTCCTGCCTCCAGGTTCCTGCCCTGCTCCCGTCAGTGCTGAACAGTGATGGGAAAGGGTAAACCAAATAAACCCTTTCCTCCTCAACTTGCCTCTTGGTCATGGTGTTTCATCACAGCAATAGAAGCCCTAACTAAAACAGGGGTAGGGGTGCTGGCTTACTGAGCCAGGCAGGACTAACTTTTCTCCTTCGGGTACTTATTCTTCTCATGAAATGCTTTCTCATGTGCTCTCATGATTGAGAGTCTCCTTCTGTGTTTAGGACCCTTTAAGCATCTTCTGCATGGCCTAGTGCTCATGGTTTGCTTTGGTTTTTACTTGTCTTGATGCCTTCTTTTCTCTGCAAATCTAGGCTAACACCACTGGACCTTGTCATCCTGGTTGGCATTTATTTATTTGAAACACTGCTCTATGTTTGTCTGTCTCTCAGAACCAGGTTTTTCTGGCTCTCGGGTATGGTGTCATTTGATATATTTTCCTGACAAATGAGTTAACATTTTATTTTTCAGCTCTTAATTCTGCCTCTTTGTTTTGTGACCTTTGTCATCTGTACTATAATGTACCATGGAAAATGTTCCCCTTGGGTCATGCCTATTTCTCAATGGCTCCTGTTCTTAGATGTCCCTTTCTTACTTAGATTTGGGGAATTTTCTGCCACAGTTTCCTTGACTTTCTGCATCTTTAGTTTTTACCTCAGCTCTTTCTGTACCATGAATTCCCAGAGTTGCTCTTACTCATGTCCAAGGTCCTGGGTGTTTATGGTAAGGGTTACTTGATTTATTTGTCTGTTTATAGATGTAGTCCATCTCTTGACCTTGTCTCTCAGCTCCGGTATTCTTGCTGGGCATGGTCCAGTCTACTGGTGATTGACAGCTGTCACTGGCCATTTCCTCTGTGTTTTCTCTGAGTCATTGCATTTTTCATTTACAATATTTCTTTTTTTCAAAACCTTTTCTTTTTTTTTTTCTTTGCTGGCTTTGTCATCTGTGTTTAGTTCTCTCTTCTGGGTCCTTAATTTATTTCCTTGTTTTCTTCATTAGCTTGTTTGCATCCCTCTTTAAGTCATTGTTCATTTTCACAAGGAAGCCTTGGACTCCTTCACCTGGCATTTGCATCCATTTCAGCATCTTTGGACTCAGTAGCTGAAGAGTTATGATCTTTTGAACAAGTTGTATGACTTTGCTTTTTTGTGTTTTGGGTTGTGATTTGTATATCCATTGGGGTGGATTTCTAAGTGTTAAAAGACATATCCAACATGAATGACCAAGAATACAATCGCATGGGTAGAGAAGATAAGAAAAGAATGAGAAGAGCCATGTAGAGGGGGTGTGATCACCATCAGGTTCTAAGAGTCTTTGTAATGGGACTTACACACCCAGGGCTGCCATGTAGAGACAAAGCTTCCCTTGCAACTCTAGTCCCCACAGATGAACCTTGGCCATCTCTAAGAAGCCACGGTTAAATGACTAAGCCAAGGGGCATGGTTCACTCTAGATCAGCCTGAGGCCCATGACTTGAACCAGCATAAAAAGAGGAGCTATGTGGACCAAATTCTCTTTGAGAAGCCAAAATGAGAGAGCCACCAGCACAGGCGGATGCCCAAAAACTTGGAGCAGGTGTCTTGTGTAGTAAAAGTGGAATTAGAGGGTCTAAGGCTAGCTGAAGCCACAGAAGCCAACGTTGTTAGGAAACAGAAACTGTAGAGTGGATAGAATCAGCTGGGGAGGAGAGGGGCGGACACGCAGCAAGGGTCATTCATAAGGAAAAGAACAAGAGCCTCGAGGCAGCCTGCACTGGGTCTACTTGGAACTTGATGTCTTGCCAGCTGCAGTCTAAGCCCGCCTGTGGTCTGATGGCCACACCTCATTCCTCTTTTCCTGGTGACTGATTGACAGCTAATTGCAGATTCAATTTGACAGAGAAGAGACCAGCATTCCAGAAGTCCTGGTTAGCCTGGATGGTGCCAAGAGGAGGGGGAGGATCAAAAGAGGACTTCTTAAAGTAAGAGTTAAAAATGACTGCCACATGTTGGGTTTTTATTAATAACAGGTTAAAAAAATAAAAAAACAGGACAAACTAGTATTTGATACACAAATAAGTGGATATAGGGCAAGGCCAATAAATAAAACTTTGAATAACAGCATCAAGACTTTAGGCTTGATACCATAGGCTACAGGAAACCTCAGCAGTTTTGAACAGGAAGGTGAAGCCATCCAGCTGGTGTATAAAATCCTGAAGGTGTAGAATATATTCCATCTCAACAGTAGACCAAGCTTGTCCACAATCAACGGGGATGGGCTGAACACATATGACTAAGGTGTGAGAGCAGCCCACACGGGGAAGCAGAACTACATGACAGGATGATGGGGGTGGAGGGTGGGGAGAGATTCCAGAATGCCTAGAAGCTATCTAGGAAGAAGCCAAAGACATCAACCAGGCAAGCTACTGTGGAAATGCTGTAACTCCTTGACTGTCCGGAAGCAGTTCCAAGATCCTAGGGCAGGCACCATCAGTTTTCAGTGGTTTGGACAGAGCGAAGAGCAGGACCGGAGGGAGTGGGGAAAGCAGGTCAAAGGTATATACTCACAATTAGGAAGAACAAGTTCAAGAGGGCTGCTGAATAGACTGCAGTATATTATGGTCTGGAAAAACGGGCAGTGTGGATGTTGAACAGTATCACAAAAAATGATATTTGTATGAAGCAACGAATTTTTGATTAGCTAATTGAAGCAACGAATTTTTGATTAGCTAATTCCACGATGTATAAATACATTTAAATATCGTGTTGTACAGCACACATACACACATACACTCTCACACACATAAGCAAATAGCATCAAATCTGTATGCTTGCTGCACAGCCATTACAGGGTTTCTTTTTTCTTTTCTTTTTGGTTTTTCAAGATAGGGTTTCTCTATAGAGCCTGTCCTGGAACTCACTCTGTAGACCAGGCTGGCCTCAAACTCACAGAGATCCTCCTGCCTCTGCTTCCCAAGTGCTAGGATTAAAGGTGTGCGCCACCATCGCCCAGTTCACTACAGGGTTTCTTTTCAACCCAGAGCGGTTTACCACTTTAGACAGAGGCTTTCTCTTTCTCCAGCAGTTTAGGACCCACCCTCTACAAGATGGCAAATGGATGACGAATAAAGTCTTTTCTTGTTGAAGGTGGAGCAGTGAGCGCAAGACTCTGATTCCCCTCATATGGCACCAGCTTAGCCTTCTTGGCCCCATCATCAGCTCTCTGGCTCCTGTTTCTTATATGCGTGTGGAGGGATGTAAAGGTGTGTAGTGTGTGTGTGTTCATATGTGTGTACATGCATATGAAAGTCAGAGACTGACTTCCTAAGTAGCTCTCCACTTTATATTTTGAGACAGTCTTTTCCGGAAACTGGCTGGCCAATGACCTCCGGAGATCCATCTGTCTCTGCTAGACCTGCCCACCTGGCACTAAGGCATGTGGTGAGGATCTGAGCTCAGGTCTAAGGCTTGTGGCATTACTAGCTGAGCATCTCTTCTGTCCCTCTGCCTCCTGTTTCTTACTCTGTAGTATTAGAGATGGGGTGAAACAAGTATCGGGGTCAATGCCATCTCCCAGTTTGGACTACACAGAAGGATAAAATGGAGGGAGACAACTGTGCAGAAGGCAGCTACATAAACCCAGGCTTATGAGCTCGGTGACTGCAAAGGGAAAAGGGGATGTTGGGCCCCCCAGGGTCCCAGAACAAGGGATGTAAATCTTGAGACTTTCCTGTGGTGTGTGGTGTGTGGCCCTGGCTGCCTTTCTAACAGGCACGATGCAGCCTCCAGTGCAGAGCAAGGAGGCAAGATGGCTTTGTCTTTGCAGCCACCCACGCTCCAATGGCATTAAGGGTCACCGTGAGCCCACAATCACTTTCTGATGAAGTGGACACAGCTCCCTGCAGGGCCAACAATCCCACGGTCTGAGGGAAGAGGGGAATGCAGACAAAAGCCCAGGAGGCTTCCAATTTGCCAGTGTGTGCTTCTTAAAGCTCACCTACTGGATGCTGTTTTCATTCTAAGCCATCCATAGCTCCCAGTCAGCGGCAAGATGTGGGGGGCAGGGACCAGCATGGCCACCGCCAAGGGACCAGTGTCTGTGGGAACACCTATGGATATATACTGTTCTCAGCGGGAGCAGAACAAAGTCCCTTTTATCTCTTGCTTTCCAAAAGCCTTTGTGTGCTTTAGAAGCTGGGTTTTATTGTATTATTAAAGCCCCAGTGAGCCTGGCCAAGGCCAGAATCCACGGAGCTGTCCCAGGCAGCTTCAGCTGGTTCAGACTTCTCCTGTGACCCCACCTGACTCCTGGCTGGTAGCAGCAGCTGCCCAGGAAGGAACAGGTAGGTAGGGAGAGGCTGGCCCTAGCTGAAAGTGCCCCCAGTTTCTCACTAGACTGGCTCAACCAGTTCCCAGGAGTTGTTCTAAGTAGAACCCTTGTTGCTAATATTGTGTTTCTTAAAGGACCAGCAACAGACTGAGGGAGCCAGTCGTGTTTGTAATATCTGAAACCAGGTATCTTCAGCTTTGGCAAGGAGGCGCTTGGGGAAATGGGAAAGACCATGTGGTCAGGTTCTGAGCGTCCTGGGGCTTGGGGATCAGGGCAGTATGTTGCAGTTTGCTGCAGTTTGTTGCTCTTTTGTCACTCTGTCATCCTAGGGTTCACAGAGGAGAGAAGACCCCAGAGGGAGGTGACTTGTCCAAGGTCTCACAGTAGCTTGGTGCTGGTGCTTAGTTCAGATAACTACAGTCTGGACTCTGGCTGAGCATTCAGGGTGTCTGTTCCCTGTTGGCGGGCACAGACACCCTTTCCATGGCAGTGCCTATCTGGTGTTTCTGCGGTGAGGGAACGTCTTGCCAGCAGGACAGATGAACTTGCCGGCGAAAGTGAGGACAAGCAAAATCTTCCTTCTTTTTTCTTCCCTCCCAAACTCAGGGTGGGTCTTCCCACCTCAAATGATCCAGTCAAGAAGATCCCTCACAGGCCTGTCGAGCTACCTGGGTTTTAGTTGATTCCGGATGTAGTCAAGTTAACAACTAAGATTAGTCGTCACACATGCCATAACACACATACACACACATAGGTGCGTGCCTTTTTTATGTGAGTGCTGGGGATCCTGACTTGGGTCTTTGTGCTTTCATGGTAAACACTTTGCCAACTGAACCATCTGTCTGGACCCTGTAAATCTCTTAAATCACTGATAATTGAAACAACAAACGAACAAATAAAAGCCAATTCTGAGCTTTACAAATAGGTACATAGAATATAGAGACAAATACTTACCATAATTATTTATTTATTACATTAGATCCTCTGCTATATAAGGTACATTTTAGAACTCACCAGAGACTCACAGAGAAGCAGGAGACACTTGGCTCCTGTCTTCCCTAGCTGGCAGCTGGTGCCTGCTTGTCTAAGCATGCAGACTCAGTTCATCCCAGGGTTGAAAAGTTTCAGGCAGTCTGCTATACCATTGAGCCAACATACCAGAGAAAGGAAGAGACTGGAGGGGAATCTTGTGCCCTCAGATATGCATTAGATAAGGCTTTGTGCACTGAACAAATAGAATAGGTGATCTGGTTGGGTGCAGTAGTGGACACCGGCAAGGTTTACCTCCTGAAGAACTTTGCTAATGAGGAATCAGGAGGCAGACAAATGCAATTAAGCATATAAAAGTTCCATTTTGTGCCAAATCAACATGCCAGCCTATTTTGTCTTTTTACTAGCTGACATCCAATCTTGCAAGGCTGTAAAATAAACTGCTTAGATTTCTCTCCTGAGTCTCCAGAATGCTTCTTATGATGTGGGGATCATTGCTTCTCACAGAATCGACAATGGCAGGAGAAGAAGAGGAAGAAGAAGAAGAAGAAGAAGAAGAAGAAGAAGAAGAAGAAGAAGAAGAAGAAGAAGAAGAAGAAGAAGAAGAAGAAGAAGCAGCAGCAGCAGCCTGGTTCACATGATTCTTATTTCCTAGCCCCATAATTCTGTAAGTGTGTGTGTCTTTTACTTAATCCAAGCTTCTTGTGAAGTCTGGGTTTGGGACCAGGCTGGGTGAAGTCCAGAAACACTTTCCCGCCCACATCCCAGAACATCCTCAGGTGGGGCGTTGGCTGGGTTGTCCCCACCCTAACCTATTGAGATACTTGGCAGATTCTTCAGTTACACAAATAACTGTGGTCTGAAGTTCAAAACAATAATACGGCTGTCATAAGTTTTCTGAGAAACAAAAATCCTAACGGTAAACAATCCTGTCGGAGGTTCTCCTTCACCAAGAATTACATCTGCAAGCCATTCTACCTGGCTTATACTAATGGTGTAGACAGATCCTGAATCTGTAAATGCATTCTTGCTGGCCAGCAACATGGTGTGTCTTAGTTTCTTTCTGTTGCTATAGCAAAAGAAATGAGACTGATTAATTTGTAAAGAATTAAAGTCGGATGGGAAGATAACGCAGTGAATAGAATACTTGTCCCACAAGCATGAGGACAGGAATTCAGGTCCCCAAGAGCCCGGTAAAAGCTGAACAGGCATGGCAGCCACCTGTAATCCCAATACACTCCAGAGACAGAGACTGGAGACTCCTGGGGTGAGCTGGCTAGGTGGATTAGCTGGAACTGGCAAGCTTCAGTTTCAGAGAAAGACCTTTGTCTCTGTATAAAGTGGAGAGCAGGGGAGAAAGACAACCAGCATCAACTTCCACCTCCACATGCGTGCACACAAATGGGTGGAGGTTTTTTTTTTCAGTCTTGCAAAGCTAGGTGCCCACACATATTCAAACATGCACACACAGACATGGACACACAGACATACACACACGGTTCTAGAGGCTAGCAATGGTATCTGTTTCACTTCTGGTGAGGACCTCATGAAGTGATACATAACAAACCTACTAACTAGGGTCTGTTTTCAGCTTATTCAGTCAGTAATGTCATGGCGGGGGGGGGGGACATCATGCAAATGACCTCATCTAAGTCTAACTGCTCCCTTCCCAGAGGTGCCACATCTAAATACCACTTGTCTTAGGGTTACTACTGCTATGATGAAACACCATGACCAAAAAACAAACTGGGGAGGAAAAGGTTTATTTGGCTTACTCTTCTAGATCACTATTCATCACTGAAGAAAGCCAAGGTAAAAACTCAACAGGACAGGAACCTGGAGGAAGGAGCTGAAACAGAAAACACAGAAGAGTGCTGCTTATTGGCTTGCTCAGCCTGCTTTCTTAGAGAAGCCAGGACCACTAGCCCATGAGTGGCACCACCCAGAATGGTCTGAGCCCTCCTCATCAATCACTAATTAAGAAAATGCCCATAACTGAGTGGTAATGGCCCATACTTTTAATCCCAGCACATGAGGTAGAGACAGGGGCATCTCTGGGAGTTCCAAGACAGCCAGGGCTACACAGAGCAACCCTGTCTCAAAAACCAAAAAGAGCTACAGGCTTGCTTATAGCCCAATCTTATGGAGGCATTTTCTCAATTGAGGTCCCCTCCTCTCGTCTGACTTTAGCCTGTGTCAGGTTGACATAAAACTATCCAGCACACCCCTCATGAATGAAACTGAGGATCGAATTCCCAACATATAGACATTTGAGAGGGACACATTCAGACCACAGCAGGGTGTGCCCTGCTCTGTGTCCCCACTGTCGGGATGAAAGATGACGTGTGGAAAACATAAAAATGAAGTGTGCATTCAAATAACTGCAGTCATTACAGTTTCAATGGCATCTTTTCAGAATTAACAGCAAGAAAGGAGAAGACATTCAAAGGTGGTAAGGAGGGGGAGAAAATCCCAAGAGTGCTAGCAACAGATGTGGATATTTTATATCGCAGCAGCTATGATGCCTGTTGCCGCGGTGCCAGGAAGGCTCAACTAGTCAGGAGGCATCCTCTGCTGGGGAGTCCACAGACACAACCTTACGTGCCAGGTAAGCACATTTTCCCCATTCCAGGCATAGAAAAGCTGGGACCTATAATGTTTGCTGTCCTCAGGTTTATGAAAGAAATAAGCAGATAAGCGCTAATAAAATCCTGATCCATTCGCCCCAAACTGAGCACACCCCTTGACCAGCCTGCCATCTGCTGCTCCAAACGGCTGAACAAAGTCCCAACAGACCCTGTCTTCTGCAAAGCTTTCTTCGCTTGACCCTGCTGTGGTCACCATGGTAACAGACTCAAATCTCCCTCTCGCCTTGGTTTGATTCTGTGCTGTATCAATCAGCATTCTTCCCGCGGTGGTGAGCAGAAAGTCAGGGAACCTGGCTTTAGCGTGTCAGAGACAAAATGAACTCATGTTCAACAGAAGACAGACAGTGCTTCAGGCCTGGCCACACTCAGGACTCCTAGAGCATTCATCTGTCACTTTCATCTCTCTGCCCAGCCTCCCTCTAGCTTCTGAGCGTAGCTTGGTTTTCAAAAGGCTCTCGCCTCTAGACAGAAATTCCACTGCCTTCCTTTCTCCCAGTGTCTCTATTGCTCATATACCAAACATTCGTGGGAACTGGCGTTTCCAGCCCAGAGCAGTCGCCCATCCCTCTGATCCCAGTGGATGTCAAGTATTTGTGCTGTGCATACAGAAGCTTTTATTCAGTAGCCTGAGTTTAGACCGAAAGCTATGTTTTAATCACGAGAGAATGGCTGCTTCTTGGTGACGTCATTCCAAGGGCGTCCTGGGTTGCTTTCTCCTGAGTGTCTTGGTGCATCAACGGTGGGTTGTAATAGACAAAGGGCACAATTACTCCCAATTAGCATCAGCGACAGCAAGCCCAGAGTGATGCAGCAGGAATCTGCTGCTGCGCACAGGATTGCAGCTGCCTCTGTTTGAACCCGCCAATGAAACCATTGCCCCATGCTTGACCAGACTTGTGGATGCCTCTCTGTGTTTGCTCAGACAGCAGTCCTAGCCTTCCCTGTGGCCATGAGCCACTTGGCTGCTTCTGCAGTGTCAAAAGCTGCAGCTCTTTCTCAGAGACCATGAGGTCTCTGAAGCTTGATCTCAGGATCTCTCACTTGTGGAATCTTCCTAAGTGTCCAAGAGCATCCACAAATATCATCTGTAAATGCATCCTCTGGTTCACCAACTATTTTACATTTCAAAAGTCAGTTATTTTAACTGCAGTTGGCTGAGCCTCTCCCTTCCTCCCCCCATGCCCACTGTAGTCACATCTCTTTCTCTAGGTGAGGTGAAAATGTAGAGTCCTGCAGGCACACGGGGAGTGGGGGGAGGGGGGAGGAGAATTAGGCTTTGTGTTCGCATTTGTGGAGATGTGTTCATGTGGGTCGCAGACATTCCCGCACACATCACAGCACATTATTGCAAGTCATCCAGGGGAGGAATGGCTTTCTAAAACACTCCTTTCGCCCACTGTGCCAACTCAGCCACCCACTGGTGCACAGACCCAGGGCCTGAGGTCATGTGGAAATGAAATGAGCCCTAGGGCGCTCAGTGCTGAAGTGTATGGAGCCAGGAAGTGTGTGGGAAGTTCTCTCCAGACAATAGATACAGAAGCGTGTAGGATGATGAACCTGCTCTTCATAACTCTTCAGACCAGAAGTTCCTTCTTAGCAAGAAGCAGCCTGAAAGTGCAGTTATGAAATCATAAAGAAGCAATGACCTTTGTTGTTCTTTTGCTGTGTTAGGGATCAAGCCCAAGACCTCGCACATGCTAGGCGAGTGCTTGACCACCGAGCCCCAGCCCTAGCCCTGAGGTTATTAGCAATGAGTGTTATGAACAGCAGAATTTATGGGAATTCCTGTTTGTACAGTGTGAATTCCACAGAGAACAAGCATGGCAAGCCACGATAGAAATAAGAAAAGATTTTCAAGTTTTACTGTAACCATAAAATGAATGACTTGACCAGTTACAAGATGAGACACTAAAAACACAATAATAGAATCATCAATTCAAAAAAAACAAACATTCTGGGGCTGGAGAGATGACTTGGTGGTTAAGAGCAATGTACTGTTCTTGCCGAGGTCCTGCCTTTGGTTCCCAGCACCAATATGAACGGCTACAACTGCCTAGAACTCCAGTTCTAGGAGACCTGATGCCTCTTCTACCCTTGGTGATATCTGCATTCACACATGTGCACACGAGTGTACACACACACACACAAATCAAAACAAGTATTTAAGAGGAAATGTGGATCCACCATGAGAAAATGTTAAATTGTCTTTCTTTGTAGGTAGGGCTATAATCAGATGAAAAGATAATCAAGGGCCAGGAAGATGCTCAGCAGGAAAACATGCCTTCTCAGGAACCACAAGGTAAAAGGGAACCAAGCCAGACAAGTTGGCCTCTGACTGGCACATGCATCCCATGGTACGTGTGCATCCGCCCTCATCACACATAGAATGAATCGGCAGCAAAATGTTCTCAAGAAGGAAACCTGCAGAGTTATGCCAGGCAGTTAATAGAATACTTTTCATGAAACTTGTGGTATCTGTCACCTTTAGAACATTTAGTTTCTTATGATTTTTCTCCCAGTCTGTATGAATTATTGATATGTGTGTGATTGTTTATATACGCTTTGAGTAATTAAAGCTTCAGCATCCCTACCCCAACCCTCCTCACTGGCCAGGGAAGAAAGGGGGAAGGGAGGCAATACTAAAATTCACTTTTGTTTTTCTCATGGCTGGTGAGTCTGCAGCTCGGTGTGAGATCTCACATAGAGGAAACAGGACGGGTTCAGGAGGAAACTGAAATAGCACATTTAAAAACCATTGGTTATCTTTGATTACATGTATGTGTATACATCTGTGTATGAGTATGTACACTTTAGTACGCGTGTCCATGGAGGCCAGAAGAGGACATTGGATTCCCTGGAGCTGAAGTTGCAGGTGTTTGTGAGCTGCCTGGGGGCATGGGGCTGGGAGCTAAGCTTCGGTCCTCTGCAAGAGAAGTAAGCACTCTGAACTGCTGAACCATCTCTCTAGCATCAGGAACAATAATTAAAACAACAACAACAACAACTTTTATTTGCATTTATTTTGTTTTGAATGTGTTTTCATGTCACAACTTTTTGTTTCTTTGGGAATATCTATTTTTTGTCCTACTGTGCAAACTCTGCCTTAGGTACCCATTTGTTCTTTTCTGGTATCTTAGTCAAATGTTCTATTGTGAAGAGACACCATGACCATGGTACCTCTTATAAAAGAAAGCATTTAATTGGGGCTGGCTTACAGTTTCAGAGGTTTAGTCCATTACCAGGACGGTGGGAAGCATGGTAGCATGCAGGCAAACATGGTGCTGGAGAGGTACGTGAGACTTCTACATCCAGATCTGTAGGCAGCAGGAAGGAGAAAGACTGGGCCTGCCTTGAGCATTTGAAACCCCAAAGTCCGCCCCCAGTGACACACTTCCTCCAACAAGGCCATACCTCCTAATCTCTGTCAAGAAGTGCCGCTCTCTAATGACCAAGCATTCAAATATATGAGCCTATGAGAGCTGTTCCTATTCAAATCACCACATCCAGTGAGGGTTCTTTCCATGTGACAGGGAAGCTCACATATGGGCTAATCTAACCATGATCTCTGTTAAGAATGGTGGCATATTTGGGCACCTTGGTGATCTGGATATGTGGAAGGCTAGAGAACCAGTATCTAGAGGCTTAAGTTCAGAACAGCTCTCTCTATTTTTAAGTATATGTGGTAAATGCTCGGCACTTTTTTTAGGCCACCAACCCTGTGTCCTGCCTGGGCACTTTCCAACCCCGCCATTATAGCACCAGAATGCCACACACTACCTCTCTGGGTTTTTTTTTTTTTTTTTTCATATTGAGTCAAGCTTTCACTAGGTAGACCAAGCTGGTCTCAAGGTCATG
The DNA here is from genome assembly GCA_004026605.1 of Ondatra zibethicus. Taxonomy (NCBI): domain Eukaryota; kingdom Metazoa; phylum Chordata; class Mammalia; order Rodentia; family Cricetidae; genus Ondatra; species Ondatra zibethicus. The sequence continues at coordinate 67,597 of PVIU01004922.1, read as the reverse complement.
AGATCTGCCCTTCCCTGCATCCAACATGCTAGGAATAAAGGCACATGCCACCACACCCAGCCCCACCTTGGCTCTTTGAAGCAACATCTTTTAGATGTGGCTTTTGGGATAGGAAAACTCTCAATGGCCTGAGCAGATTCGTGGACATTCTTAAAGTGAATACAAACATTTGAACCTCTTGGCTTATATGGGTTTGCGGGGTTTTCCACATCAAGAGCTGTCAATGATTTTCATAGGTCACCCAGGCTGCTTACAGGGAGAGACTGAAAGCAAACATTAGTCTTTCTCCAAGCTGACAGTGCAGCCTGGACTGACGGTAGATACTATATTTGGTTGCCTGGTAGAAAGAGAATCCAGACGTCTTCCTGAGTGGGAGTCAGTCTTACTCTGTCTATCTAAACCTTGCTTTGCTTCAGGTGCTGGGGATTGAACACGACGGGGCCTTGTGTATGCTGGGTGAGTGCTGTTCCACAGAGCCATACTTGAAACTCGGGTTGAAAATGTGGGCCATGATTCGCTGGGTGACAGCTCAGTTTTTGATTCTGATTTGCACAGCGGAGTGTAGCTAACCCGAGGTGTTCCAGGGCTTGTGGAGAGAACACAGGAATGACTCATGAATTTTTAATTGGTAAATGACTGCTCTTAAGTGTGTGAAGCCGGATCATTCTTATAAGTAGGTTAAACATATCCCTCATCTATTATTTCATGGTGTTCAATTATTTAATAAATCCCTTTCTGTAACAGGGCAAAGGTGAACTTTTGTAGGCCCCCTCTGGCTGCTCATCAATTCTGCATGAGTGGCATCCAAAGTAAATGAGCTTTGCTGTTACCATCATCCTGCTAACTTCGTTCGGCATCCTTCCTCTGTTTTTTAACTACCTCACCCAAGCTGTCTTATTTTATCTCTACCAAATCTTCAGTGGTAAATGGGGCAGGGACAATCATTTCCTTTAACATGTTTAGAAGCATAAAGGAAGGCTCAATTGCTCTTCTCTTAGTTTTACTTGACCAGAGGAAGAAATATGATTAGGATCCAGGTCTTCGGACGTCCAGGTCACCGCAGAGGTTGTTACTTAGAAAGGAATGTTACTTACACGTGTTAGCTGAAAGCCCAAAAAGCCCATGATGATAGGAACAGGAGTAATTCAATCACGCAAAGTCAGGGAGAGATTTGGAATTCACTCTAAATGTGAAAGGAACAGCAATTGGTAGTAACTAGTCCCTGCAAGTTAAGTGGACGGTGTCCTGACCCCTCTAACCAGTCTGAGCACACAATTAAACACACTGCCTGAGCATTTAATGGTGACTGTCACTTAGCTCCAAGTCTGTGGAGCACAGGCAAGACATATGGGTTCAGGTCATTTGGCTACCACTGGCTCATTTGTACTGACTCGTACTATAACAGGTGTTTGCAATTCAGCCCCAGGAAACAGATGCAGACAATCCTCCCTGTACCTGTGCCCCTCTGTGTGCTTGTACCTGCTCAGGAGCCTCTATTTAAATATTGATCAACAGTAGCCCTGTCACCATAGCCACCCAGCCAGGGCCTTTCTGCTCTACCTCCTAGTGAAACCGGAGCTCCCTCTGAAATGCAGGCTCTTGTGTGTCTACAGCATCCTGGTCCTTGGATCTAAGTCTGGAAGTTAGCTATTGTTAGGTTTTTCCCTTACACACACACGGGGGGGGGGGAAGAGGGAAGAAAGAGAGAGAGGAGAGAGGGAGAGAGAAGAGAGAGGAGAGAGAGGAGGGAGAGAGAGAGGAAAGAGGGAGAGAGGAGAGAGAAGCAGGGAAAAGAGAGAGGAAGGAGGGAGAGAGAGGAGAGAGAGAGAGAGAGAGGAAAGAGGGAGAGAGGAGAAAGAAGCAGGGAAGAGAGAGAGGAAGGAGGGAGAGAGAGGAGAGAGAGAGAAGCAGGGAAGAGAGATAGAGAGACTTCACTGACACAAACATATATCCTGGGCACATTTTAAATGTGTAAGTGACATAGGCTTGGTTTGGGTCAAGGCTGCTGTCAGTCACAGTCACACTGTAGAGCAGGTCGGCCACTAACTCACCATGCTGTCCCCCAGCCTCCCGGGTGCTGGGATCATAGGCACGTGCCACGCATGATCACACCCCACAGCCAGAACATCTTCTGCTTGATTTAATACTTCCGAGAAGCTGCTTTCAGAGTCCCCTCTATGCCTACGCGGTGATGTGCCTCTCGTCTACAGCTAGCTGGAAGGAAGCAAAGAACGAGGCAAGAAAAGAGACCTCATACTTTGTGAATGTGGTCTGGACTCCATAGTCTACACACATAGACCTTCTCTTTCCTGACCTCTGCCCAGACCTGAGGGCTTAGGGTTGGCTCATCTGTACTGAGGCTCTTAATGGTTAAGAATTTTTCAGCCAATGTTGCATCTAGAGTTGACTCTGGTCTGCTCATCCTGAAGATTCACCTCCAATGTCCAAATCTGGAAAATCAGACAACAATTTGTCAAACTCAAGGGGATCCATGGACTTCAGCCGACGAAGTTGGTCTGTGTTGGTGAGTCACCTCAATACTCAAAGCCTGGCATTTCAGCACTGCAGGCAAACTCATAAAATATTTTATGTGGTGGAACTGCTGATAAAGGCTAATCTGTTAAGGACCCAGAGAACAGACTGTTCTTTACTTACCTAATTGTTCCTGGATGCTAATGTCCCAGCAGCGGAATGAAGAATCTGTCTGCAAATTTCACCAACAGCCTTGGTTTTTCCCTTTGGTTGAGAGTGATCTCGATTTGGCATTCAGCTCTGCGGTGTTCTACTTTCCCTCTCTGTAAAATGGATTCAGTAAAACACCAGAGGTGCAACGGCACGATGTATACAGTAAAGCGCAAAGAAATATGGCTTAGGGGTCCTGATGTGGGGGGTTGAGAAATACAAGCAGGATATAAAATATCATGACTAAATAACAGCTGGATAAAGAATAATAAACACATGAATAATTAACAGCTGTTGCCTTGCACTGTGCACTACAAGGCCCTGTGCTGGGTGCTGCAGGCCCTGTGCTAAGCTAGGCAGGCATCAGGCTGTAATGAATACCAGAGGCCCTGCGCTAAGAGCTGCAGGCCCTGAACTGAGTGCCACAGGGTCTGGGTTAGGTACTGTAGGCTCTGTATCCAATGTTACAGACATTGCACTGAGCGCTACAAGGATTGTGTACCCATACCCCGCACCGAGTGCCCGTGGTCATCATTTCACGTCATCCTTTCAATCCTGTGAGACAGGTATTTGTACTTCTGGTTTACAGATGGGGGCGGACGGAGGTGTGGAGGAATTTTCTCTGTCTCACATCCGGGAAAAGGCTGTGCTGACTGAGAGCCCAACCCAGATGATCTCTTTCCAAAGGATGTTACCATTAAGTTTCACCGTGTCCCATATGTAAATCTAAAAAGGAGAAGGATGGAAGGAAGGGGGCGGGGAGAAAGGGAGGGAGCTATTTTCTAACAATGAGGTTAACTACCAGGGACAAACAGTTGACCTACACACTTTGCCAGATTTCATTCAACCCCCCCCATTGTGTTGGCACCCTGGAAGAAGGCCTCATTGGTTCTGTGGGCACCACCTCTGTCCTTGGCATTTCCTAGCAAATCTGCCCTTACAGTTCCAGCACCGTGGCATCTACAGAGCAGACCGCCATTCTTCCGGATCCTCTCCGTCTTTTAGTCCGAGGGCCACAGCTCTTTCCCATCTCCTCCATCCACAAGCCCTACTTTCCTCTCACGGTCCCAGCAGGTTCTTCTCATCCTCGGTCTTCCCCGTTCCATGCTGTCAGGAGGAGTCTGTCCCACCACTAATTTCCATCTGCTCTCAGCACATTACCCAAATATAGGCTCTGCCTACGTTCTTACACCGTGAAGATTATGTCCGCCTAAATCAGAACCTCAGGCTCTCCCCTCCACTATCCCCGCTGCCTATCTCACTGCACAGTGCAGTTGCCCCATAAATATTTACCGAGCTTCTCTTTGGGTGCCTGGATGGAAACCAGTATTACTGGTGTGCAATATTATTAGAAATTCAGATTCTGAAATTTCCCCTGTAAGAAATAATAGGAAAAAGAACTCAGAGCTTCATTTCCAATGGCCAAAGCATTTTGGATTCAGTTGCGAGACTAAGCCAGAGTTTGAATTAAAATCAGCATAGACTCTTCCCCCTTGACCTAATGGCCAGAGAGCCCTGGCTGGCTACAGCTCTGAGGACTGACAGTGATCATCAATTTACTGCTAGCCTTGGGCCAGAACAGACCAAGCTGGCCGGTGTCGTGAATCAAATGGGTATTAGCACCAGGGCAGCAGGGGCTGAACTCTACCTAGCCTGGCCATCCTCAGGCACTTGTTTTTGTTTGTTTGTTTTTTGTTTTGTTTTGTATTCTTTTATGTCATGAATCTCTTTAGCAACTGGCAGAGCCTATGGACAATATCTTAGTATAAAGTTTTTAATGGATAAATACAATATATAAGATTATCGAAGGAAAATTTTGTTAAAATACTATTGAAACAACGTCAAGACATCTCTGAATATTTGAAACTGGTGCTAACATAATCTGTCTGCTTCACGAGGCCATTAAGCAATGCAGTCTAGAGGCAGGTTTCCCAAGTACAAAAATATTGACATAGTGATGAGTATGGGGAATATTTCCAGATATTATTAGCTGGGATGTGACATTAAGTGATCAGCAGTGTTTACTACAGCCAGAGATGCCAGTACTGCTATTACTACAGTGACTTGTGGCTTCAATTTGAATAGAAGGAAACCCCAAATTTCTGCTGGAATCTAATTGTTAGAGGTTAGTGGGGTAGGGGATGGGGGAAGGTTGCTTCCACTTCATTCCATATCCTATGCAAATATCTGCCAATAGCCCCAGAATAGAACTCAGGAAAAAACTAGCAGCCTGTCTATTTCTGTGTCCATGTCTGAAACCTGGGGCTTGACAGTCGTTGATAGTATTTCCCACCGCAGTGGGGTAGTTAAGGACTCCTCAGACACTGGGTAGCAATCCTCCTGTCACTCACTTCTTGGTCCTAACCAGAGTCACCTCTCTCAGCTGGCCAATAGGAAGTCATCACCCCCCTCATCCACCATGGTGCTGAGGGGATAAAACCCACGGCACCCTGTACGCTATTGCCGAACTCTGCTACCAGCCTGCTGAAGGAAGCCACCTTCTAAAAGTGCATTGTATTTGCTATTCATTCATTCATTCATTCATTCGTGTGTGTGTGTGTGTGTGTGTGTGTGTGTCTGTCTGTCTGTCTGTCTGTCTGTCTGTCTGTCTGTGTCTGTACATGGAAGGGACGCACTTGTCGCCATGCAAAGCGTATGTCGTTCAGAGGACAGCTGGTGGGGGAAATCAATCCTCTCCTTCTCCCATGTAAGTCTCAGGGCCAAACTCAGGTCACCAGGCTTGGCAGCAGGTGCCCATCCTCACGGAGGTACCTCACTGGCCCAGAAGTCATCTTCTGCAGCAAAGAATTGCTATTTTCACAATGTTCCTTATTGGCCAGGAATTTTGGCTTGAGAGAAATGCAGATGTCTTTGGAAGTAAAAGGCTAAACTTTAGGAGACCACTATAGAAAGCTAAGGGCTGGCTAAGTACTGGGGAGCTGGCACCCTAAGATTTAGTGAGACATCTCTCTAGTTGTAAGTTAGGGAGTTTCGACACTTGCTGGCTCAGGAGACGATCTGAGTGATGACATAAAAATATACACATGGGACAATCTCCTACAGTCTCATTCCCGTCCGCCCATGACCCTTTAAGGCAGTAATTCTCAACCTTCCTAATGCTTGGGTCGCAACCCCCAGGTTGAGAACCCTGCTTTAAGGAGACTACATTGTTTGCCAAACAAAATCCTATTGGGTGTGCGCTGTGGGCTTCCAGGAGATTTCCCTAAAGCATAGCTATGCATGTGCCTGTGTCTGCACGGCCTTACACAGTCAACTCTCCAACTGCTGTCCACCTCAAGACAGGATCTTTACCATCTCTGGAAGACCAGAGCTGAGCTGGTTTCCAAGTACTCAAGAGGAAGGGCTTTGCTATGGGCTGAGGCATCCAGCTCCGCCCTCAGTCACAACCTGTGCGATCTCTCTAAACTCTGTAGTAGAGGAATCGCTCCTTAGACTTCCCTTATTCCAGAAGCACTTGAGGAAACCATCACAACACAGACTGCTGGACCCACCCACCCTCCCACCCACCTCTGGTTTGATGGGCCAGGGGATAGGCCTGGCCAACACCATGTTAACAAGCTTCTGTGTTTATTGGGATAATGTGATCCCTTTACAGGATGCTTGGGCAGATTTAGAAAACAAAGATGATAAGGAGACAATATAGCCAAAGTGTTAAGCCCCTAACAGAAATTTAATAGCTACCCTCAGGGTGTGTTGTTGTAGGGAGGAAGGGATGACATCAGAACAGTCTGGAAGCAATGGAAAAGTGGGGGGGGGTAAGCATGCATCCAGAATAAAAAACAGGTGGCTCAGCGGTTAACAGTACTGGCTGCTCTTCCAGAAGACCCAAGTTCAATTCCCAGCACCCACATGACATCTCAAAGCAATCTATAAGCTCTAGTTCCAGGGGATCCGATGCCCTCTTCTGACCTCTGTAGGCACCAGGCAGGCACATGGTACACAGACACGAATGCAGGCGACATCCATCCACACAAAATACAATTTAAAACAACAATAATAATGAACTAGTGTCATGACCGAGTGTGCAAAACACACGGCTGGTTCAGAAAGTCACCAGAAGCTGCACTTGTCTGAAGCGGGTGTGGATGATAGGTACATATGCAGGGGCTGCATAACAAGGTCCCTTTGTGTCACACCCGAGGCCTTCAGTGCTGTTCTGAAAGAAATGGGAAAGCACTGGAGACTTTAAAGCAGGTCAGCAGCAGGCAGTAAGGACATGGGGAGAAGACAGGCTCCAGGCTGGGGTCCAAGCGTATGTGGATGTGATAATATGCAACCCACAGAAGTGTCTCAGAAACGCAAGCTGTTGGGGAAGAAGACGAGTTAAAATAGAAATCTGCTGTACTCGCAGTCTCTACAACACATCCACAAAGGGACATCAAAGGGTAGTCAGATACATGACTCTAATGAGCTAGATTATTAGATTTAATATAAATTTAGCAGACCTTTGCACAGGGGTTTCCATAAGACAACTTACACTCCAAGGACTAGATAAAGTAGCTCAGAGAAGGTAGGGCATGAGAGAAGCCCTGAAGACAGAGTCTGCAGAACAACACCCAAGAGCGGTCTCCAATGGAGCTGAAGTGGGCACGGCCTGTGCTTCCTCTTCCTACCACACCTCCATATGAGTCAGTTCTGGGGTACAGGATCATCAGGTCAGCCTTGGCCAAAGGAAGCCACAGGTACCTATCCAGCACCACACTTGGCAGAAGCCATGTGGGCAAACCGCGCCAATGGGTTTTGCCAGCAAGTGTCCTGCCTGATAAGGATGAGGGGAATGCCGTCCCACACTGCCCTCCTCATCCCTCAACTGTCGCTCTCTCTGGAAAAGGGAGTGGAGGAACAGCCGCCCACCCTCTAAGAAGAGTTTCTTTTCCAAGCAGGTTTTTCATGAGTGATTTTGTTGGATTTACCATAGCTCAGAAATCTTCCTCAGAGAGGAAGATGCTGAACCATGAGTCATCATAAAAATAAATGCAGTGCACAGTTCTCTTCCTTCAGATAAACAAGACACCAACATGGATCTTATTTCATCCTGCCAGACCTAGCTTCTGGGGCTCAGCCAAATCTCCACAGACAAGCAGGGACCTGCACCAGGCAGCCCTGAGCCTTCGCCTTTCCCTTCCTGCCTCAGACTTCCGAATAGTCTGGCCCACTGGGGAACAGCTCAGAGCTCAAAGGCATGACCCAGAGGAGGCTGGGATGATGGAGTACAGAAACATTAAAGGCCGTGGGGCGCACGCCTTTAATCCCAGCACTCGGAAAGCAAAGACGGGCGGATCTCTGTGAGTTCAAGTCCAGCCTGGTCTACAAGAGCTAGTTCCAGGACAGGCTCCAAAGCTACACAGAGAAACCCTGTCTCAAGAAAAACAAAACAAAACAAAAAACAAGCAAACAAACAAACAAACAACCAGAAACATAAAGAGAGCCTGTACCTTCTCTGTGTGGAGGACAACAGCGGAGCAGTGGGAGTTAGTCCCTAGGGATGGAGGACAGACACATCAGAGGCCATCTAAGAAAATGTTCTGGAGATTTAGTGTTTGCAAAGATCCAAACTGCAGGGAAATTAGAAGGCAATTTCTATTTTCCTTCTCTGATCTGTGAAAAGATGAATTTTAAGCATGTGTTCATACCGAGAATCTTGTCTTAGCTGTCCATAAGACATAATTTGTGAAAGGCAAGGAACCGATGTCAGGACCTTGCTTATCCTCAGAGGGTTTTCTCAGGGAGGAAAGCTAGGACTTACCACATGGGAGAAACAGCCTCATCGGGAATTTAGGGAGGGCAGGCTGGAGATTCAGAAAGGCGACTGTGGGGCACTGACAGGATTATCAGGGCTTGGCAAGCCCAGGAAATGTTCAATCAGATGGAATGGAAACACAGTGTACGGATGGAAATCTCATCTTGTGGTGGATCTTTATTACCACTGGAGGGGGCAGCCAAGAAGCAGGGAGCAAATCTAAGGCTGCCCGACTGCTGCCACCAAACATAACAGCATAAAAAGTCTTCCTCCAGTCCGGGAGGGCTGGGGCAGCCCGAGATAAACACCTGGGCCTGCCTGGAGCCATGGAATCCAGGCTCCTAAGTACCTGAGGCTGGAACATGCTATTCTCACCAGCTGAGTTCCTGAACTTTCTAGATGAATTTGTCCCTATTTTAATCATCAGTTGGAATGTGAAAGCTTTAACTTTAAACCTAAAGAAGCAATTTCTTAAGGCAGTGTTCCATGAAAAGGGGAGAAGTAGGACAAAGGCCATCTCTGGCCCCTGCTCTCTGAAGAGGGAGGAGGTGGTGCGGGAACTTCAGCTGACTCTGGGCTCTTCCATGCTCCTGGTTTAGGCTCCTAAAGCTATCTGGGTGGGTGTGGTCATGCATATGCCTGTCAACAGCCTCATTAGAATCCCAGTGTGATGAGAAAAGGGGACTTTCTTCTTTTTTAGTTTTTTGTCTTGTCTTTTTGTTTGTTTTTGACTCAGGGTCTCATTATGCATAGTCCTGGCCTAGAACTTGATAATGTAGACCAGCCTGGCCTTGAATTCACAGAGATGCCCCTGCCTCTGCCCCCTCAGTGCTGGGTTTAAAGCTGTTCACCACCACATGAGCCAGCGGTCTCTTTCTTAGGTCCTCCTCTCCCACCCACTCTGGAAGTGGAAGAAAGCAACTCTCCTTGGGAATAGACAGGGGCTGGTTAAATTCTTACAGTTTGATTGAGATAAGCGTCAACACCACTGAGGTTGGAACCTTCTTTAACTTATTTGCTGCTGCATGACACTTTTCCCAGATAGAATCTACACAGGGACTTGGGGGAGGAAAATCCAGCCTCCCACGTGACACAAGTAGTGAGGAGGCCTGGTGCCCTTCAGAGCTCAGTGCCTCAGCCACTTCCCAGGTCTCTTCCAGGACAGCCCCTGGGCCTCTTCACCCCCCCTAGCTCGGCTGAAACATTGAGTTGACCCACACCACGAAGTGTCCGCTCTGCCCGCAACCCTCCCCCCGCCCCCGCAGCTGCACACATAGGCTTGATAGAAGAAGCTCAGAGGCGACCAGGATGACCAGTGACTCAACCAGTCCTTGTCCTGGTGCCTGAGGAGGCCTCTGGGCCAAGGCTGAAGTGATCATTTAGGACAACCAGTAGCTCCAGTTCAGGACTTGGCTACTGGATGGTCTCTTGAACCTTCATTATATAAACCTCAAGCCAACAAGAGCTCGGTCAAGTCGCACAGTGGAAGCCTTCTCGCCTTCTCTGTCAGCAAGCAGAAAAAATGCTGGGGTTGTCCAGCTAGACCACTGGTCTAAATTAATCTTCCGCAGAGTGAATGCATCCTTAGTACTCACACCAAATTCATGTGTTCTGCTTTGGGAAAGGGAGGGCTGTATCAACCCTCCAGAACGCCTAAAAGTCAAGGTCACAAATGTCACCAAGGAACCTATAATTAACAGCCAAGCATAGCATTATACTCTCTAAATTGCCTCACTTTGCTTAAAAAAAAATGGGGAGAGAGAGGAGGGAGACTTTTTTAAAGGGAGAGTTAATGTTTTTAATTTAATTTCATATTTTAGGTGTGAAATAAACTTTTGGGTTCATAACTTTTTCTTTTATAAAGAGATAAAAAATATTTAAAATAAACCCTGATTAAATTGCATAGCCACCTTTTGGGTGGTTTGTAGACAATAGCAACATCACAACCACAGAGTAGCTAAAGAGATGCAATTCCCATCCAAGCACGCATGCACACACACACATACACACACACACACACACACACACACACACTCACACACACATTACAAATAAGGAAAAGGTGGTTCAGGTGAGGCGAGAGACTTTCTTCCCATCTTAAGCCGGCAGTCTGCAGGAACAAGAGCGAGCCCCACTTTTTCAGCTCTTGAGCTTTGGCTGTGGTCTCAGAAAACAATCACAAAGCCGTTAATTCACGTTCCTCAGACCCGCTGTCTCGCTTATGCTGCATTTTAAACAATATCATCAGACTCCTTTAGATTCAGCCCACACCGAAAGCCTGCCTGGCCTAAGTCCTGCATGCATTTGCCATATGAGTCTCCCCAGGTTTTCAAAGGTCTCTTGTGGCTTTTGTGATGGCAAGGAGAGTTCAGTTATTCCTGCAGAGTCAGAGCCAGTGAGCAGAAGACCAGAGCCTAGGACTTGTCCTGGGGGTGCGGCGAACTTGCTGGATTTCAGCTTTGTTGATGAGAGAATTGCTCACAGACTCAGAAGTCCAAAGCCACCTGTACTTGCAGAGATTCTCAGGAGATCAGTGCAGGCTGGGGTTGCAGGCAGGAGCATTTTCGAGGGCTCCTTGGAGATTTACAGGTGCAGAGAGGGTTAAAAACCACAAAAAAGCTAGGTTTTCAGATAGAACTGGGCTTTCAAAAGTCCCTACCCGTGAAGAAAAGTACACCGTTTTTGTCCGACTTTCCGATACTAAACTAGACAGCCAGGATCTTCCATATACCGCCTGTTCTTTTTTGCTTTAATCAGACTCCTGCAGACCAGCAGTAGCCTACATCTGGTGCCCTGAGCCCTCATCTCCCTGCTATATGAGCCTGAGCAATTTGACGAATCACAAATTGTGTGTTTGTGTGTGTGTGTGTGTGTGTGTGTGTGTGTGTGTGTGTGTACATACATATGAACTGAAAACAATTCATATGCATTTATTCTAATTTGCCTTCTGTTGCTGGGATAAACACCACAACCAAAAGCAACTTGGGGAGGAGAGGGTTTATTTTAACTTACTGTTTATAGTCCACCGTGCTTAGAAGCCAAGGCAGGAGCTCAGGGCCAGATCCTGAAGCAGAAACCCAACAGAGGAACACTATTTCCGTGGTTACACCCTTCCAGCCTGTCTCCCCTCGCGTAGCCTTCTTGCGCAGCTCAGGACCATCTGCTTAGAGTTGGTGCCACCCACAGTGGGCGCTGGGCTCTTCCACATCCATCAGCAATCAGCCACAGACATGCCCACAAGTCTGATGGAGGCAATTCTTCCCAGGTTGGTCAAGCTGATAAACAAGTTTAGCCATCATAACCCTGAAAGCAATTTTGATAGATAGACAGGAGACAGAAGGAAAGAATTGGGATGCTGGAAGGTACATCCATCCCAGTGGAACAGACCAATCACCTAAATGTACTAGTATATAGTATACAATACTTCCTGGTATGTTTGACACCTTTCCCCTTCCCTGTAGGCACCAGTAGACCAGAAGGTAGCCTGAAGCCATCCTCCAGTGAAGGAGAGAGAGGATAATGCATGGATAACCCTTTGTGAGAAGTATTTGTCACAGAACTGACGGATCTGTATTTCTCTCAGCCCTACACACTCTCCTTTTTGGTCAGAATGTCTATTTTAGGCTGTACACTATTGTATGACATTATTTCTGGAGACGCGTGAATGAACTGTGTACTCACCCCAGGGAAAGGAACTGACAACAGATTAAAGTAAGGAAACCACGCTAGTCCAACTTGGTGAACCAATGAATTTCATTGAGGTAACTTACAGGAGCAGAAATGATTCACAGACAGCCTACCCCAGCATGAGTGACAGCTCACGAAAGCGTGAACCTGGAGTACACTGCACGTCCTGCAGGCCGCTCAGCAGGTTGGAGAGTGTCCTTCCGAGCATCTCTCTTATCTGTTCTTGTTCTCCAGAAGACTTGTTGGAAGTCTTCTAGCCAGCACAGCCAAGAGAGTCTGAGAGTGTCTCTCAGCGGTCCATACAACTTACATGTGTTTGGGGAAGGGGGCACCCAGTGTATCTGGTCAGTTTCAGGGCTTCCTAGAGTTATTAAGTTGTTTATTTCCTCAACTAGAGGAGCTTTCCTGCAGGAAGACCATCCTGTGTCTTAAGAAACTTCCCTTGGAGGCAAAATGGTGCTATCTCAGAGGAAACTGCCACACAATGACATCCACATTCCTATGGTGAGTCAGGGGCTTGGCCTACTTCACCCGCCGGGATGTGGTTCTTTCCATTGGATGGGATGCATCCCTTGGTTAGTGCTGTGCAGTTTCCGGGGTCCTTTATCAGTACAGGTCTCTGTCCTGTGCGTGAAACTAGCAGAAGCTTTTAGCACAGGGTTTAAGGCAGCAGGAGGCTGGCTAGGTGCAAAGGCATCTCTTCAGAACCTCTGTGAGGTGACCCCTCCCAGCTATTAAATACCCCAGGTGGCCCCACACAGCTCAACACAGACCTTCCTAGGGACGTTTTCAATCTCTTGTCTGAGCACAGACTGCATGGAAAATTCTGGTGTGGCATGGAGCTGAAGAAAGCGTTACAGTGAGTGTCAATGTCCTGGTTCTCCAGGCCACTCCCGTGAGCAACACTGACATAATCGGTGCCTCCATTCCCTGTACTTTCTTCAGCAAGTACATCAGCTTCTTAATCTCAGAGCTCCCCATGCCTGGGCATTTAATTCTCTGTCCCTGATCATAATTTGTCATAAACCTTAGTCCAGGGGAAGCATAGTGCATCCTCCCACGCCTCTGCCCCATTGGGGTGCATCTGCGGCCTTTCATTCCTATGCTTGCTTCTGTCAAACACTCCAAACCCAGCCTCAGGTCAGTGCGGTCACAGGCTTTTCCCCATGCCCTGTGCCCTTTGCAGTTCACATTTCACATGCCTGAGCACCGGGCTTCCCAAGGCTGCGGGTGCAAGGCTCTCCCTCATACGGGGATGTCTGTTCCTGTGTGCCACCGTTCAGCTTGGGCAGGGAAGTGTGACCTACAGACACAGTGATGGGTTGTTCTGCAGTCCCACAGTTCCATGATGCCATTGCCCAGGGAACATTCAGGCCACTGTCTAACACCCACTAGCTGCCTCTGCCGGATGCTCTTCTTGGGTAACATGTCCTTGCTATTATGGGCTTTCAGTGCCCTCCCATCAAGCAACAACCCCAGCCCAGGAGTCTAGAGCATTTAAATGGGGAAATGGTGACAGACTCCAAGTCTGCGGAATTCCTGGCCCCTTTCTTCTCATTTCCCAGCATCTCCAGCCCCTTCCCCAGCCGTCTCCAAGCATGGGAACCAGTCTATTGGTTTATTGCCACTGTTTTTACTAAAGTGTGAAGGACGTCTGGGGTTAAAACCACGTTTAGCAGAGTTTAAAGTTCCCACTACACAACCAGGGTGATACACATTTATATCACTAAATGGCTCGTCACTACTTTATAAATCAACTTCTCTGTTCCTTAAGTTTTTCCTTTGAACACAGTATCTGTAAATGTATGCCAAAGCCTTTGTCCCCTGAAAGAAAGAAAACCTTTCTGTTTCCAGACTTCAGTTCCAGCCTCGAGCTTAGATGGTATTTTTCTCTTGGCACCAGAACCTCTGATACAGCAAGAATCTATAAAGGAATATTAGCTGGAAGCTATTCCATCCTGAGATTCTAGCCTCAAAACTCTTCACTGTACATTTAGAATCTCAAGTGGACAATAGTGGACAGCCAGGCCAAGGCAGTGGGAAGGGGCTATGAGGGTCCCTTCTCAGCAGCAAAGTGAAGGGGAGACCTCTGAACTGGCACACCCACAGCAGAGCATCCAGACATGGATCTGTATGGATAGCTCCACCGTGGTACACAACAGATGTTCCTCCAGGGGCTGCCCATGCTGCCTGCAGAGAGTCTCCATTGTCACCTTGGACAGGAGTGTGCTGCCTGCTCAAGGTCCCATCACCTTCCTGGGCAGCTTGTGGCCAGTGACTCTTAGAGTTGGTTGACAGATGCCTGGCCTTCTTCACGTAGGCTCTAGGCAGTTAGAATAATGTCTCTGCTTCAGAGAGAGAGACTGACCTTGGCTAAGCTTCCTCCTCTCCAATATTCCCTGGTATACATCTCACTGATTCTCACAAATTCTTCCCAGCTCACGCAGGCTTGCTAACCTCCATCTCAGAGTCGGCTTCCCAGGCAGCATCAGGCTCTCCCACAAGTATCTGAGAAATGCAGAATGTCTGCCCCATTGCAGAACCAACAGCTGATTATAAGGACCATGATGTCCAGGACACGTGACAGCTGGGGGAGGAAGGCTTCTGCGACATGACCCCCACTCCCAGTGTATCCTGACCCCACCGTTTCCTGTCTGATGGGGATAAATTGCTCTTAGTTAACAAGGTATTGATCTTACTAATAGGAGTCTGGAGAGATTATCCTACCCCAGAACCATCAGAAGCAAAGAAAGAGAGGAAAGTGCTGGCGGTGGGGATTGAATGGCTGCAGTGAGCAATGGGCAGGAGGCAATTAGATGCATCCAGAGAAAGGGGCTAAGTCTCCCTGAGCTTTGAACTCAAACAGTGATTTGAATCTTCCCTGGGTGGCAATAAGGAGCCTCATCTAAGAAGTCTTTCCAAAAGCTGTGCACACATATTCTATGGGCAAGATGACCTCACACCTGAGGAAACTCCATTCTCCTAGCCACACCATCTAATGGATCTCATGTGTTCCCCAGAAAGAAGAAACATTTCAACCTAAGGCAGCATGGCAAAAACTTATGGTAGGGTACCTGATTGCATGTTAAGGGCTAACAAAATGCTGCCACAGTTCTCCATGACAGGGAAGAGCAGGTTCAAGAGACCCTTTCGCTGTTCAGAATCACAGCAGTGAACAGGCTCTCTTCATGTCTTTATGCAGGGCTATCTTGGCAGGGTTTGACCTTTATGCAGCTCTTCCAATAAAGGTCGCACAGCAGGCAAGGGTGGGTAAGTGACTCTCATGAAGGGCACTGATCCAGCATGATTGATATAAGCTGGGCTGTGGCTGCTCAAAGCATCAAGGAACAAGGTGGAACAGGCAGCCCCGGAGAGACAATCCGGAACAGGAAACCGTCAGTCAGCCCAGAGGCATCTGACTGCTCTCTTCCACTGAGGGAAGTGACCAAACCTAACCAGAACATATGTGGTGACCGTCAAAATGAGTGGTAAAGGGTGGGTTGTGGAAAACGACCAGAACTCTCCATGTCGCTCAACCAATCACAAGTATCCTGTTTGTCCCCGTTCCTATTCCCAACTCTAAATTTGAAAATGAGGATCAGGTGTGGATAGAGAGTCCCCCTCCCCCACTTATCACTAAAAGCATAGTATATACCTGGACAATAGAGGAGGTAGTCCAGAATATGTTTTTAGTGCTTGTTTTTGTTGAGACAGTATCTCATGTACACTAGGCAGGCCTTGTACTCAATATGTAGCTGAGGATGAACTTGAACTTCTGGCCTTTTCCTCCACTTCCAGAGTGCATACATTGTCATGCCTAGTTTTCTGTGGTGCTGGGAACAGAATCCAGGGCTTTGTACACAATAGGCAGCACTCAATAAACTGAATTGTATTTCCAGTCCATAATGGGTTTTCTTTCTTTTCTTTCGTTCCTTCATTCTTCCTTCCTTCCTTCCTCTCTCTCTCTCTCTCTCTCTTCCTTCCTTTCTTCCTCTCTTTCTTCCTTTTTCCTTTTCTGCATTGACAGGAATATTCTTGTTCTGATAGAGATGCCGCGGTCCCATGAGGATGAGGATGCTTGTACCCCACCTCTGTTCTCCCACTGCTGTGACCACACTCACAAGCCTGTGGTACAGAAAGTAAGCACATTCCCTCCCCCACGGGGAAGAGGAGCAGTGGAGCACCATCCAAGGCTGAGAGGAGCACAGAAAGGGGAATGTCCCCTACCTCTCCATCCCAACCCGGTTGTGCCGAGGAGATGCAGTTCCAGCACACTGAAGTGGAAAAGCAGCTTAGGAGAAACAGAACCCCACCCAAGTCCCAGACTGCACACACCAGAAAGGTCTAAGGAGCTGCAAAGACAGGAAACAAACCTGATGGTGAAGCTCCAGTGTGTGCAAGCAGGAAGCTGGCAGAATTTCCAGGCCAAATCTGCGCAGACTGACTACAAGTTACAACAAAAGCACCAACCCAGAAGATGCAGCCTGTAGCCAGTGTCTCGCTACAATAGTCAAATGTTGCGAAAAACACAGTCCAAAGTTATTCAGATTGTGGAACAAACGACCACAAGTTTGGACTTTAAAGAACACTATTTTCTTTTTCTTTTTAGAATGGGGGCTTGCTACACTATCCAGGCTGGTCTCCAACTCCTGACTCAAGTGGTCCTCCCACCTCAGCCATTGAAATGGCTACAGGGTTAAAGTGGATGCCAGGCTACAGCTTACCTTGTTTTAGGGATCTATAGGTCAAACATCCAAAAGCAGCTTTACCAGGCCAAAGTCTGTGTGTTAGTTGAGCTGGCTCCTGCTGGGGTAGCTCAGGAGAATCTGTTTCCTTGTCCTTTCTAGCTTCTAGGGATACCCCACATTCCTCACCTCGTGAACCCCCTCCTCCACAGTCAAGACCAGCCATTTAATATTTCTCTTATGTGACACTTATGGTATCACATCCCTTTCTACTCATAGTCAAGGAACCCACTCCCATTTTAAAATGTTTGTGGTATCTTGGCGAGAATGGCTATGTGGGTAAAGACACTTGCCATGGATCCTGACAACCCGGGTTCAGTCACTGGGATCCATATAGTGGAAGGAGAGAACTGACTTCCACAAATTGTTCTCCGACCTCCACACGTGTGCTGCGGCCTACATGGATGCCCAGGTATACACACACACACACACACACACACACACACACACACTCACACACATACACACACACTCATGCACACACATACTCATACACATACACACATGCACACACACAGGAAATAAAATGTCACAAAACCAACAGATGAACAACCCTAATTGTTCAAGATGGTTTAGTAGGTAAAGTGCTTGCTTTGAAAGCGTCATGACCTGAGTTCAAACTCCAGCACCTACACAGAGGTGGAAGGAAAGAACCAAGGTCATAGACATGTGTACATGTGCCACCACATCCCCGATAAAAATAAATAAGGTATTTTTAAAGATGTAGGCCTTTGTCAGGGATACTTTGTTTGGTCTTCATCTCTCAGTGTGTGCATAACTATGGCCTCTCACCTCACACAAGCCAACATGGAGCCAACTCACACAAGCCAACATGGAACCAACTCACACAAGACAACATGGAACAGTAGAAACTGCAGATTCTGTTATTTATGATAAAGACTTTAAAGCTTTAATAAAATATTCCAAGAAGAAAGAATATTTTTAAATGAGTAGAAAGATGGACAATAGAAATTATAAAGAAGATCCAAAGGTGAATTTTGAAACCATAAATAGAAATGAATAGTCCAATAAAAAATTGTCCAGTGTAAATAAGAGAGAGGAAAAGTAGGAGAAAAGTCCCAAGATGAGGATGGTACCAGTGTCTCTAACATCTGTCACTGGAGTCTCAGAAAAAGAAGGAAATGAGTAAAGAGAACAGATGATACCTTGGAAATATGGCCAAAAGTATCTCAAATTTGACAAAAGACAGGAAGCCACAGATTCTAGAAACTCCATGATTTCAAACAGTATAAACACACAAAGCCATTTCCAGATTCACCATAGCTAACTTGAATCCATTATTAAGAAAACTTTTTAAAACATCCAAAAGGAAGACTTCTTATACATAGAAAAACAGTTCAAATGATGAGGATTTCTTAACAGAAATCATGAATATGCAAATGGAGACAGGCTGCATTTTTATCTCCCATCAGGTTGAAAAAAAAAAGCCCACAATATTACTGATGTTGTGATAGGATGTGAGAAGGTTGGTGGAAAAAGAAATAAGTCAACCCTGGTAAAGGACAAGTAAGCATCTATCAAAACTTTTATATAAACACCTTTTTATCGGTTTCCCATATAGAAATTGATCCCACAGAGGTGTTTGTAGGTTTCCTAGGATGTTTATTGTGACATCATGTGCAATGACAAATAAACGCACTAATTAGTAGGACATTATAGATCGATGCAGATGAAGTAATTCTTAAGGGAACTACTGAGCCCCACACTGGGATGCAGTGTACCTTTTAGAACAATTACACTGGAGCCAGGTCTGTTGGCACGGGAAAGAAGCTATGATATATTGTGAAATAGCACAATAAAATTTGCCAAACAGTACATACATAAATCAGGACTTGTAATTGTGCCTGTGTGACTATAATTGCTGAGGAAAAGAACTGAAATAAACCCCGGGGTGACATCAGCCATTGCCTCTGGGGAGTAAACAGGAGCGCAGACCATGCACTCTTTATTATAACCCTGTATGGGCTTTAGGAAGAACACCCTCTTGCAATGCTCTGGTCTTAGAAATGCTCCAGTCTTTCACTGGTTTCTGGAAACGTAGCTCTTATCCACTTCTCTTATGGAAATCCAGCCATTTAGCCGTCGTCTCCCAGTAAGGAAGTTATGCAGTGCTGCACAGCAAATTACGTCAAAATTTACCAGCTCAAAATGTCCACCTTGTTGTCTCATGAATCCTGTAAGGATTGGGAACCCTCGGATGATGTGGCTAGGTGCTGTGGTCGGGGTCTCTCCTGAGGTTTGGGTAGAAGTATTGTCCGGGACTGTAACCATGAAGGAACTCGGCTGGAATCTGGAATCTGTCTGGGTCACAGAACCCGAGGGTGAGGATTAGAATCTAGGGGAGCTGGGGAGCTGGCTATTCCTACCCTGTTCTCAGATTCAGGCAATGGAACCAAATCCTCACTGTGGCGGGGTTAGGAGGTGTGGCCTTTGGGAGGCAACTGCAGGACGAGGGCTCTGTCTTATCTATAAGGCGGAGTGAGACCTGCTACACTGAGTGCCGGCCACCGGGGTCTCAGAATTCTTAGCCGCCAGGCTACAAGGAATGACAGTTAGCTGTCTATAGTTACTCTCCTTAGGTATCGTCTTACGGCAGCTTGATTAGATTAGCATGCGGATGAGAAAGGGGGGTCCACAGACTGTCTCACCTCCAAGAGTCTTAGCCTTGGTGCTCACCCGCCCGTTTCTACTCATTCCAGAATGAATGCTGGGACTTCTGGGAGAAGATCGTGTCCACGTCATTAAGGGTCCAGATTAGGTGACTTTAAGAAAGGTCAGCTGGTAGACCTGTCCTAATCTCCTGCACTCTTTGTGGAGGGTTTCCTGTGGCTGATAAAGAAGCATGGGATTCAAAGCGAGAGGACCACGCACCACTGCTGCATCAACATTAGGAGAAGCCACACGGTGAAGAATTATGGCTGTTTCTTGGAATTGAGAGGACCAGTAACTCAAAACTATCTGGTAGCCTGTAAGGAAACAGAGGCCTCAACTCCACAACCACAAGAAAATGAATCTTGCCAGCAACAAATATGACCTTGGGAGGGGGGTGCTGAGCCTCACACGGAAACTACAGCTCCAGCTTGGTCAAGTTTTAAGCACGGCCTGAAGCCATACTATTGGCGTGAATTAGTCACCCTTGGCATACCTCTTTAATAAAATGCTTCCTTATAGTGTATCCAAAGTCATACTGTTCCCCGAAGAATCAAGATTCTACTAACTTCTCCGTTCACTTCCCGTAGCGCCGAAGTCCCAGTCTCTTCCACTTCCTTTGCTGTTAAGCCAGAAAGTCCTAGGAAGAGGAGTTTGAACTAGAACCCTCCGCTGCTCTGTAGAAACGCTTTATTTAGTGCTGCAAGCAGCTGTTGACGTCTATGCAGTGTGTATTGTACATGCCTCATTATTATTGTATTTAATCTTCAAAGCAGCCCTGACAGGTAAATGTCATTATTACGCCCTAGATGAAAAAGCCACAAAGACCCTGAACGTTTAAGGACTGTATCTGTGGTCCCGCAGCTAAGTGGCAGAGCAGAGATGAGGACACAGGCAATCTGGAGCCCGAGCCCACACTCTTCCCACTCTGCCTCTGAGACTTTTCCGCATTCCCGGTACCAGAAGGGGTCCTCTGCATACATTTTCTCAAGTCTTCACAGCATTCTCATAAAAGATTTATGTCCTCAATTTCACATCCAAGAAACTGGCGTGTCAGAGGGATTTAATAAACTTGCCAATGATCCTGCCTAGAATGTAAAGGTCGGATTTCCACCAAACTGTGCTGTCCTGGAGTTGGTTTTTCATGCTCTAACCAGGTTCCCTATTGTCCTGCCAGAATCTTCCTGAGAACTATAGTCTAGGTTTTCATTCTGGGCAAAGGGATAAAGGGGAGAAGGAAAGAGGATGATGATGTCTGCCCACTGCTGCTTCAAATGAAACACACCCACATTTACAAAAGCCCTGGAGCTGGTTGCTTAGCAACATCTTTCTACCTCTCTAGTCTGCTCCATCCATCCTGACCCACCACCACACAGCCATCCGTCTAGGTATGCAAGGCCCTCCTGTACCCTCTCACTTTGAGGAGCTATTTGTTCACCTTAGCCTGATCCACTGGGAGAAGCTTGCAGCTTGCAACCTGTAGGAAGTCCAGGTAGCATAAGCATTTTGTGCTCTTCCTGACCCTGGGACAAGGCACAGATAGAGCTATCATCTCTGCACAGCCCGTCCTTCAGCAGCCACAGAACAGCTAATGCTTTGGGGAAGAAGGGTTTCATTTCAGGCTTTTTGTGATGTCCCTAAGGTTTAAAAACAGAGTTTTGTGTTTCTCATAAACCAGGTACTTTAAATAGTCCTTGAAAGAAAAGCTTGATCGGCATAGAATTAGAGCAGGCTGTCTGCATCCTCTTGCCATCTTATCTTCCGTGTCTGGAGTTATAGCCTCGTCATTTAAATTTATCTTCAGTGTGACCCGCCTGAGCAGCCTTGGGGCTCTTGTCTTAGCATCAAGCGAGACAGGACAAGACAGATGATACAGTTTTCTGAGTTCTTTAAGCATAAACGAAAAGGTCATTCCAAAACTCCCACCTTCACCAAGAATGGGATGCCATACTGAGTCAGGACTGTGTTGCCACTTTCAAGGGCGCTAGGTCCTTTTGCTTTCCTTGCCTCTTCTTCCATAAAAACAAAGACAAAAATATGAAAAGTTGTACCTGGTGACTGCGCTGCTTATGACAAAAGATGCATCATTGTATTGAACGGTATTCGTTTTCCCCTTAATGCTAAAAGAAAGCAAAATGTTTCCCCAGCCCCCGGAGAGGATCGCAGGTCCAAGCCACTGTGCCACTGTGGCCCGGATGCCAGTAGGTAAGTGACCCCGCTGAAAGCCAGTCGGCATCCAGGAAGTGCTACTGAGACACTGGTGCCAAGTCCCGTATGTGGAACAGGGACAGCAAAGATGCAAGTTGCGGCATCTGCCTTCATAGGACCAAAAACCTAGCTGGAGGGGAAAACAAGTTTGATGGCCACAATCACTGAAGTGTGGAAAGTCAAGTTTGGTGGCTTCTAGGACAGTCACCAGAACTCTTCTCTTACTTAGTTGTATTCTCATTTAAATAACCAATACATTTCTCCCCTAAATATGCTCTTCATTTCTGTAATACTTTCCTTAAAAGTCATCTAAATCTTCCGATTTATAAAATTTCAGATACAAACTGAAGACATCTTTAGCAAAGACAACTGGAGAGTTAGCCCAGGAAAATGAACCTCCATCAGAGAACTGAGCAGTATCTTTTGGAAGCATAGATTACAGAGAAATGCCCAGAGGGCTGAGAAGTGATGCTGGTTCATATGGAGACAGACTGGATGTAGGATTATAGAAGAATCAGTGGCGATTTCTGCATTAGGCTTTCGTGAATGTCTGTCCCAGATGGGAGATGCAGAGATCATGCATCCAGCACCATGCCGAATGGCTTGGGGTACTTTGGGACAGGAAAAGGCACAAACCAAGTTATTTTACTCCACACTGAATCAAAACTGAAACTAGAAAGCTGAGTGCATACCTGCAAACCTAACACAGCAAAAGCCAAGGCAAGAAGGTTTGAGGCTATCCTGCGTTACAGAGCAAGACACTGTTTCAACAGGACAAAAGAAGAGGTGGGACTAAAAGGAGAAGGAAGAGAAAAAGATGAAGATAACACCAAAAACGAAGAGAGAATTTGAGGATGAGGGGACAGTGAAGAGGAGGGGTAGAAAAAGTAAAGACATTATCAATTCTGCCGAAATAAAAAGACAGTATAATAAGACAGTATACTGAGCAATCGTATGCTAACAAACTAGTTAACCTAGTTTAATCAACAAATTTCTAGAAACAATAAAAACCTACCCTTTGTTTCAGAACAGATCTGTCACTAATAAGGAGAGTGAATCAGTAAAAATAAAATCCTGGGTCAAATGATGAATTTCATTAAACATTTTAAAAGCTATCACTAAATCGCAATGTTTTCCAAATAACAGAGAAGAAGAAATAACGCTTGCTGATTCATTCCATGAGGCCCTTGTGATGGTCAATCTTCTGTGTCAAGTTGATCGAATGTAGAGTCATGCAGGAGGCACACTGTAGGAGTGTCTGTGAGGGCATTCACAAAGCCATGTAGCTGAGTAGGGAAGACTCAGGTAAATGTGGGCAGCACCATTATAGCTAGGATCCCATACTGAATGAAAAGGGGAAAGGAGTTGAACCTCAACGGTCATCTTTTCTGTTTCCTGACTGGACACAACGTGACCGGCTGTCTCACATGGCTTCACCATCGTACCCTCCCTGCCATGACAGACTGGAAACCCTTGCTTCCTTGAGATGATTTTGAGTATTCTGCCACAATAATAAGAGAGGTAATAACAGACCATTGTTACCCTGATGAGAAAGCAAGACGAGGACATACATGAAGTCTGTAGGCCAATGTCCTTACTAAGAGCAATGCAGATATTCCCAATAAAGAACTAGTAAGCTGTATTTACCAGAGACACACACTGTGACCAAGTGAGATTGTTTATGGAATGCAAGGATGTTTTAACCCACGAAAATCAACATAACATACCACATTAACAGACAATGGAGGAGGAAATATTTCAAGATCTCAATTGAGGCAGAAAAAATAACAAAAATGAACCCAATCTCATGATAAAAGCGTTCAGTAAACTAAGAGCCGGAGGAGCCTATGTCAACATGAAAGAAGCCTTATCTGAAAACTCACAGCAAGCATTGCACTCGGCAGCCAAAGACTGACTTTCCCCTGCTATGATCAGGAAAAAAATCAAAATGGCTGCTACTTGCCATTTCTTTTAAGATAGTCCAGAAATTCAAGAAATGAATTGAAAGGCATCCAAATTTAGAAGAAATAAATAGAATACTCTCCTTCCAGAGTATATAATCTATGTAGAAAACCATGAAGACTCAACCAGTATTAGCCCTAAGCAATGAATTCAACAAAACCGCAGGACACAAAGTCAACATACAAAAAAAATAGTTGCATGTCTGTATACTAACAGTGAATAATCTGGAAGAAATTGCATGACTGGCAAGATGGTTCAGGGGGTAAAGGCACTTGCTGCCAAGACTGATGCCTAAGTTCAATCCCTGGAACCCGTATATTGGAGGGAGAGACCCAGTTCCCCTAAGTTGTTCTCAACCTCCACATGTGTGCCATTAAACATGCATCCACACACAATCACATACAACACATTGCACACACACACACACACACAAAAATAAAGTGCTAAAATTTTTTTAAAAGAAATTAGAAAGATCAGTAGCATCGAAAAGAATAAAGTATTTAGGAATTCACTTAACCTAGGAAGTAAAGCATACAGATGAAAATCCTAAGAACTAAGTGGAAACACAACCAAGTTCATGAACTGAAAGATTTGCTGTTCTTAGGATGTCAATATAACCCCCCCCAGGAAAAAAAAAGAAAGAAAGATTCAGTAAGCAGTTCCTAGCAAAGTCCCAAGAATTTTGTAGAAATTAGAAAATCCACCCAAAACGCAGAAGGAACTTCAGGGTTCCCTGAATAGTCAAAGCATACTGGAGGTGCGGTCTTGTTGGGGAAGGTGTGTCACTAGGAGTGGGTTTGAGTCCATAGACTCCTGTTATTCCCAGCTAGCTGCACCTCAGCCCCTCAGCTACTGCTCCAGAACCATGTCTGCCAGCCAGGCCCAGCACTTTAAACAAAGATATATGTATAACACTTAAAACCTTGCAACTGGGGCCAGCAAGATAGCTGGATGGATAGATGATAGATAGATAGATAGATAGATAGATAGATAGATAGATAGATAGATAGATAGATAGAGATAGATAATTTAGATAGATGATAGATAGATATTTAGATAGAAGATAGATAGATAGATGATAGATAGATGATAAGTGTAATAAAAAATTTAAACCATAGATACATTAGAAGAAATAATGAGTCAAAAGCTTTACAACATTAGGTGAAGCGATTTCCTAATGTGATCTAATAGAAAAATGAAGCTTCTTAGGGTAGAGAGATGACTCAGCAGTTAGGAACTCTGGTTGCTCTTACAGAAGATCTAGGTTTCAGTCCCAGCACCCACATGGTGATTCATAACCTCTTCTAACTCCCATTCCAGGGGATCTAGGATCCTCTTCTGGCCTCCTTGAGTACTACACACACGGTGTACACACAAGTATGCAGGCAAAACACTCATACACATAAAATAAAAATAAATATTTTTAATGAGGTTTCTTGATTTTTTTTGGTCTCATTATATAGCCCTGGATATCTTGGAACTCTCTGTGTAGATCAAGCTAACCTTGAACTCACGGAGATCAGTCTGTCTTTGACTTCCAAGTGCTAGGATTAAAGGTGTGCAGCCACATCCGCAAAGCAAGGATCCAGAGTTCATTGCCAAGGTGGGCTCCAGGTGGCAAGGTGGTTCAAACTAGCCTTGGGCTACACAGGAAAGCTTTGTCTCCACAAAAGGAAGATGGGGGAAGGGTTTGTACAGACATTTGCAATGGTTGGGCCTCACGGTTGTGGTTTATTTGTTTGTTTGCCAACTTAACACAAGCTAGGGACAACTAGGAGAGGAAACATCAATTAATATGTCTCCATCTGATTGGCCAGTGGGCAAGTCTGCAGGACATCGTTTTGATGAATGATTGATGTGGATGGGCCCAGCCCACTGTGACTGGTGCTACTCCTGCACTAGTGGGCCCGAGTTGTCTGAAAAAGCAGGCTGAGGAAGCCATTGGGAACACGTTCCTCCATGGTCCAGTCTCTGCGTCAGTTCCTCCTTCCACGTTCCTGCCCTGGCTTTTCTTCATGATAAACTATGAGTTATAAGAAGAAATCAACCCTTTTGTCCCCAAGGTGCTTTTGATCATAATGCTTATCACAGTGATAGAAAGCAAACTAGGGCATTTCTCCTAAAAATAGATGTGCTAATGGCCAGAAAACACATTAAAAATGCTCAACAACACTAGCCATTAGGAAAACAGAAATCAATGAGATGATGCCTGATATCCATTGTGATAGCTACTACGAGAAAAGAAAACAGCAAAACACTGTCGGCGAGAATGTAGAGAATGCAAAAACCCTGTGCACAGCTTGTGGGTGTGCACAATGATATGACAAGGTGGCAAACGATGTGGCAGTTTCCCCAAAATTAAAAATATGATCATCACGCTGTCCAGGAAAAGACGTCTCCTGACCTGCCCGAGCTTGGGCTAACCCCCACCCCCTGACATGCACAATAAATAAATGCAAAGCAATATAATGAAACCACAGATCTGGATGCTGACAATTGATTAACTTGGAGCATTTCATGTTACATGTATTTGCCACACTAAGAAAGACTGAGAGAGAGGAGTCCTATTCTCTCCAGCAACAGTTTTGAAAGTCTCTTCTGTCTGATATTAGCTGCATAATTTACACTGCATTCCTATTGCTTCAGAAAACAAATTGTACCAACTGACTGGCTTCTACAACCAACTTCTATTATACATTGTGGAAGTTGGAAGCCTAGAAGTCCGCTGATTGGATAGTCATATTCCTTGTGGAGGTTCTGGGAAGAACCCATTGCCTTCCTATTTCCAACTTCTGAAGGCTGGTGCCTTGGTTGGCTTCCAGCATCTTTCTCCATCTTCATCAGCCACATAGTACCTTTTCTCTCTCCTTTACCCCTCTGTCTGTTTGTTTCCCCATCCTTCCCTTTCAATCTCTGACCCCTTTATTTTTGTTTTCATGTCTCTTTCTCTTTGTCCTGCCTCTCCTGCCTCGCTCTTCTTGGGTTCTTTAATAAGTAAATTTGACCAACCTTAATAATCTAGAATTATCCTATATATGAGGAATCCTTTGATTAATCACATCATTGGAATCATTTTGGCACATAAAGTAGCAAATCCTTAGATTCTGGGTCGCTGGAACCTCTTAGACAATAGCTATCCTACTAAACCACTTCAGCTCTGTCATAGTTCCTGTTTGCATGATATACCCTGTGACTCCTTATGGTTTAATGTTTTGTTAAAACCTAGTAAGGACCCACACACACACACCGTCCATGTCTTTCCCAGTGGCCACAACCATTGTTTAAAATGTCAAGGTTTAAGATTTGTCATTATCCTGGTCATCCCACTCCGTATGCCTAAAGATGTCTCAGGGGTAATGATAGGGCATCGTGGGGACTCACTGTAAGTTAGTAATCGATGCTTCAGGAATGATCACGGTGTGCCAAGGACCTGGCAGGTTCTATAAACACCTGGTGTTTCTGTGTTCTCCTTTACTCCACATGGAACAGGATGTATCTCACAGTTTGTTGAAGGACCAGTAGTCTTAGTTCTTACACGGGATCTACAGATCCGAGTAGTGGGATCCAGGAGCCTCAGTTCTCAGTTATTCTTTAAAACTAGGATGCTGGTTTCATTAAATTCAAGCAACCTCTGCTTTCAAATGGGCAGAGTAACACTTGACGCCACAGGGCAACATTGTTGCTCTCTTCTTCTGTAGCCTTGCCCTTGCCATGATCCTAAGGAGACACCCAGAATGACATTTTCCCCTGGGGTGACCATAGTTTATTTCTGGGTGATTGGACTTGGGACATTTTTGCTCGTTTATGTTTTCTTCATTGTCTTCATTTTCTTCCCCTGATTCCTTGTGTGGGTTGGCTTTTTCTGATGAACATCAGGATGTGTGATTTGATTACGAACTTGACAAAGTACAGAATCACCTAAATCTAGATGGGGAAAACCAAGAGGGAGCTTCTAGGTTGCATTAGATGGGGTGAAAAGATTCATCCCAAATGTAGGTTGCTCCATTTTATGGGCCGGGGTCCTGGACTGAATAAAAAGGAGAAAGCAAGCTCGGCAGCACTGGGCGCTCTGCTTCCTGCCTGCAGGTGCAGTGTGACTGGCTGCCTCATGGCTCCCCGCCATGTCAGGCTGCACCCCAGAACTATGAGTGTAAGATGCCTCCTCCCTCCTTACATGGCTTTTGTCAGATACTTTTTCACAGCAAGGATACAAGTTTTCTACCATAAAATTCACTGAGTTCATTGATCTTAGCATATTGCTTGAACTACGAATGTATCAGCACAATCTAATTTAGGAGTACAGCTGCTTAGTCATTGAGCAAGCCTGTGCTGAACTTTTAAGAAACTGCCAAACTGTGGTGTATTTTTTTCCCCAAAAGGGCCCCTTCATTTTACATTGGTACTCACAATATACCTGTGTTTCAAGAGTGCTACATTGTTTCCAGTCCATGTCCCGTGTGTGTGTGTGTGTGTGTGTGTGTGTGTGTGTGTGTCTGTGTGTGTGTGTGTGTGTGTCTGTGTCTGTGTGTGTGTCTGTGTGTGTCTGTGCGTTGGCATGTGTGGAGTTCAGAGGTCATCTTCCTTAGCTGCCATCCACCTTGGTTTTTTTTAAACAGTCTCTCCCTTGGCCTGGAATTGGCTAATCAAGTTAGTTGGTTCACCAGCAAGCCCCAGAGATCCTCCTGTCTCCATCATCCAGCATTTGGACTACAAGTACGTACCATCAGGGCATCAAATTCAAGACCCTGGGATTGTGTGGCAAGAACTTTGACCATTTGAGCCATTGCCCCAGACCTGCCCTTTCTCTTTATCCTAGTGATTCTGATTATGTATTGGTTTGCAGCTACCAATGGCTAATGATAGCAAATGTCTTTTCATGCCTTAATTGGCAAAATGCATTACTTTTATAACCATCCAAAGCAGGCTAGAGATGGAATTCAGTTGGTAAAGCACCCATGTAGCGTGTGCAAAGTCCCCCCCCCACAAACACAGTTATAATGCTGCATCCATGCCTATAACCCTAGCACTTGGGGAGTGAAGAAGAGAGGATCAGAACTTCAAGATTATCCTTGACTAAATAGGGAGTTTGAGTTTGTACATAAGACTCTAACTCAAAAACTAAAAAATAAAAATAAAAAAACAATCAGCCCCAACACTAAGAAATAAAAAGATTTGGATATCTATTATTGTATGCAATCATCCCAATGCCTTTTGACCAACTGCAGTAAGCGAGGCTGCCTGCGCATGCATTCTGCATTTCACTGATGCTGTCAACGCCTTGAGCTAACTTACGCAGTGGCCATATTGCACCGCCAACTAAAATGAAACCTTCACCCAACTCACCAGCCTGCAATCCTGTTCTCATTGACCACTGTGGAGCTGAACTTTCATTCATTTCATTAATAAATTCATTGATTTTATTGGATCTAAGTGCTGGAGTTAGTGCTTAACCCCACTGAATTTCATCCCGTCAGTTTGGACCCAATATAGTTACCTGTAAAAATAATATGTCATCTCTTCTTGCCCACGTAATCAACTTATGCATGCCAGAAATATCCAAGAGATTTTTTTAAAAATTATCTGTGTGTGTCTGTGTGTATGTGTACTTTCGCGTGTAAGTACCTTTAGAGTCCAGAAGAGGTCATTGGATCCCCAGAGCTGGAGTGGTTGTTGTGAACAGCCTAATACAGGTTCTGGGAGCCTAACTCAGGTCCTCTGGAAAAGCAGCTTAACACTTGACCAATGAGCCATTTCTAGTCCCCAAGAGATAGATTTTTACATTTTCTTCTGTTTCTGAATCAAAATGAAGCCATAATTTTTCATAAGTAACATAAGCACTCAATTATGATACATGAAAATCTGTTTTTTAAAAGTGTTTCAAAATTAAAACAAATGCTGGAGGTTCATACAGCTCTTGTCTCATTTTTCAGCATAAGGACACTTTTTTTTTCTTGACTCAGGGTTTCTCTGTAGCTTTGGAGCCTGTCCTGGAACTCACTCTATTGACCAGGCTGGCCTCAAACTCACAGAGATCTGTCTGCCTCTGCCTCCTGAGTGCTGGGATTAAAGGCGTGCACCACCACTGCCCCTCCAAGGACACATTTTTAATATATTGGAAATTGTTCCAGGCTGTCACTGCCATTGACTTGATCTCAAAGAAGAGCCACTTTTAATACTACTTTGTATTAATGAAGAGAGCAAGCATGTATACAGTGTCATTGAATGTAAGCCATGCCAATGTAGGACTTTTCTATCACATTTTAAAAGTAGATTGTATTTAGTCTTTGACAGTTTCATACATGTACACAGTGTATACCGATCATATCTATTCCTATCTCCTTCAACACATTTTGATTCTAATTTTACTCTCAGTAGGAAGTTTTTCTTGTAATTGTAGTAACTTACTGTCACCTTTATGCATGAATTTCTTTTTTAAAATTTTTAAGGTTTACTTATTTATGTGTATTGGTGTTTTGCCTGCATGTGTGTATGTGCACCATGTGCATGCAGTACCTGTGAAGACCAGAAGAGGGCATCATATCCTCCAGAATCGTGTTATGTACCATCATGTGGGTGCTGGGAACCAAATCCAGAGCCCCGTACAAGAACAAGCACTCTTAACCACTAAGTTCACCAGCCTCATCTATATGAATTTCTTTGTCCATACTTCTTTCGTAAGCTATCTCTTCCTTGAAGGCCCTGGAGTCTTCTTAAACTGTTGCAATCATTTCTCAGCATATCCTTCTTAGTGTAGACTTGTTCTATGTTTGCTCTTTTTACCTGCTGTCTTAGTTTGCTTTTCTGTTGCAGCAATAAACACCATTACGAAAAGCATCGTGGGGAGGAAAGGGTTTATTTGACTTGCAGGTTATAATTCATCATCAAGGGACAGGAGCTCAATGTAGGAATGTGGAAACAGAAACTGAAGAAAAGTCCATAGAGGACCACTGCTTACTGACCTGATCCTGGGCTCATATTCAGCCACCTATCTTACAAGGCCCAAGCAGGCCCATCTCCCTAGAGATGGCACCACCCACAGTGAGTTGGGCTCTCCTACGTCAATTAGCCATTAAAAAAAATTTAAAAAGCCCCCAAAGACATGGCTACAGGCCAATCTGATGGAGACAATTCCTCAACTGAGGTTCTCTAGTCCCAGGTATGTCAAGGTGACAACTAAACTTAATTATGACACCTGCTATCCTCAGCCCCTATGGTGCTCCCTGCTATAGCTCTAAGTCTAGTATTTAAGTCTCCCAGCCCAGCTTGCCTGTGTTTGTTTAGGCAAATGTGCATTCATAAGGGAATGTGTGTATGTCTGTTTTAAAATGTGTAAATCAAAAGGAGCTTTAAGTCCTGTTTGGTTTCTTACTCAAAAAATTGTTTATGAAAGCTACCCATGTGCTGCATGTAAATCTAATTTATATTTCTGCATGCTGAATTCTATTCCATCAAACACCAGACGTGTTTATCTATATATACTTTAGAATGCATGCTCGCCTTGAAACATAACGTCTTGAACATCTCTATACATTGACTATATTTACACTTTCCTGGATGTCAGAGAAAATTCCCACAAAGAGAAATATTCAGCTTCTACCTGTGACCAGATCCTCTGGGAGATGCACACAAGAAGGAGATAAGCTAAGTTAGAGGCTCATGCACACCTCACTTCTGTCAACTCTGCTGTGCTGTTCCCTCTGTGGGAGAGCTGTCTGCCTTGCAACACTTGGTCCTGGCTGGCTGCGTGTGTTTTGCCAGGCTCATGAGGTAAAGCAGCCTCTCGGTAGTGCTCTGTGGCAACTCCCCTGGGACTGCTGGTCAGGATGAACATCTCTTCAGAGGACATGTGACTTGTCTATTCGTGCCCATTGTCTTTTTTGTATGTGTATGGGGGGGATGCACATGTGGAAGTCAGAAATCAGCCCCAGATATCATTCCTCAGGTGCTGTCCACCTTGTTTTTACTGGAACAAGGCCTCGCAGTGGCTAGAACGTGCTGATTAGGCCGGGCTGGCTGGCCAGAAGATCACCTGGGTCCATCTTCCCTGTACTGGGGTTTCAGTCACGCACTGCCAGGCCCAGCATTTTCACATGTACTCTGCAGATCGAACTTGGGTCCTTGTGCTAATACAGTAAGCACTTTGTCGGTTGAGTTCACTCCCCAGCTCCTCCTGACCTTTGTAAGAATTCATTTTCTATCTTATTATCACTGTTTGCCCTAAATTCTCCGTGTGTGCTGCTGCGGGTACTTTGTAGCTTTCTGGCCTTGTAGCTGTCTCCCAGAGTGTCACCAGCCATTTGTCACTGTTCACTTGGTCTAGGATGTCCTTCACTGGGTTCAAGTCTCTCATTTATGATTGTTGTGAAATTCAACCATTTGTTTCTTGGAAGCTTGTGATTAGAGCTTTATTTAAGGATTTCTCTACCACCCCCGGGCAGACAGATAGTCCTATCTTTTCTTCTATTAGCTTTAGAGCATTTCTTTTGTATTTTGACATTAATTCATCTTAAGGTTGTTTTGCTAAAAGGTCAAGATAGTACTTCAACTGTTTGGGAAAGCATATTCCAAATAGCCTTTTTTAGTTATGGTTCCATTGCTGTGAAGAAACACCACGACCAAGGCATCTTATAAAGGGAGGCATTTATTTGGAGGCTTGCTTACAGTTTCAAAAGGTTGGTCCATGATCATCATGGCAAGCAATGTGCAGCAGACAGGCAGGCATGGCGCTGGAGCGGTAGCTGAGAGCTTACATCCTGATCCAGGCAGGAGACAGAGAAGGTGGTACTGAGCCTGGTGAGGGCTTTTGAAAGCTCAAAGCCACCCCTAGTGTCATATCTCCTCCACCAAGGCCACGCCTACTCCAACACTTCTTAATCTTTTTCAAAACTCTCCACCAACTGGGAACCAAACATTCAACTATATGAGCCTATGAGGGCCATTCTTATTTAGACCACCATACTCTCCATCAACCATGTGCTTGGTAAGTTGTTCCTCACTGTTTTGTTAACCTTTTCCCTGGGGAAATGACAAACCAAAGTACCATCCCACCAAAGTCCAACTTGGAGAGTTGATGACTTTATTTTCCCTAACAGAGCATGGGTGAGGGATTATTTATAGGTCTATTAGTGACCCCAAAGTAGCCACATCATCATTCCTAATGTCAATGATGGGTGACTTTCCCATAGCTGTCTACATAGAGTCACTCCCTTCCATTGGCCTGCCACAGACTATGTACTCCCAAGACTATGAGGCCATGCACAGCTTGGGAAGAATCACATGCAGCTGTCTGGGAGGTCCCGGAAGGGAAGGCTGGAATCTCCCATGAAGATCCAACGAGCCACCCCAGCTCCTCCCACCTTTTCCTCCTATGGGGGAACATCAATAATCAACAGGCTTCATCTTGAACATCAATGGTCAACACGCCTGATGTTGAACGTTACAGGTCAACAGGCCTGTTGAAGGTTTTCTACACGTCACAGCTGGCCCAACAAAGAGGGCGTGGCTGTGTCATGACATCAGTATTTGGCAGCACTAGCTTTTTATGCGACTTTGGTTTGGGGATTCTCTACTGGCCTATTTGTTCTGCATCTGAGCTTTGCAAATGTAGTTACGGTGTCATTCTCAAATGTCACATTTGCTTGAATGCCCCCATCCCTTTGT
The DNA here is from genome assembly GCA_004026605.1 of Ondatra zibethicus. Classification (NCBI taxonomy): domain Eukaryota; kingdom Metazoa; phylum Chordata; class Mammalia; order Rodentia; family Cricetidae; genus Ondatra; species Ondatra zibethicus. The sequence goes on along the minus strand of PVIU01004922.1, from coordinate 34,222 downwards.
TCTTGTCTTTCAGAGATCACTAGTCAGGAGCCTTTATTACTTCCATAGAAAACTTAAAATGAGTTTATTGTAATTCCACAAATTCCTGCCGAGAGATGTTGATTGGAATTGTAATGAAATCTATAAAACACCTAGGGACAAATGCCACAAGAATGATATTAAATTTCCTCAATCACTTATGTAGATCTTTCCTTCTTCCTTTGAATAAGTCAATGGAGTTTCAGTCCTGTATGTTGTTTTTATAATGCTACTAATTTAACATTTGTTGCCATTATAAATAATGTCTTTGTATAGATGTGTTATATATGATCATACATATAGAACTTTATGAATGCCATATGCTCTACTTGAACTTCTGTGGCCTCTTCAGAGTTACGTTAGAGGTGAGGACTTCAAGACATAAGGATTCATCCCTTGTCTGTAGTCATTTTACCTACGCCATGAACACATTCACCGTATGTTTCTCATGTGACCAGCAGCTCCAATGAAGCAAATCTTTACAAAGATGCCTTCCTGCACATTACATTTGACCTCAGTTTCCTCACGATGTGACTCAGTGCTATGTCCAGAAAGACAGGGAGAGAGCAATAGCCTGCAGGCCCATGTGCTGGGCTCAGAAGACTTAAACGTGTTTCTCCCTTTGCCTTTGAGACAGCCCCTAATTCTACTGAGTGTCACCTTCTCCATCCCTAACATACGGTAATAAGCCATCATTTCATAGGGCTTGGCAAGGAGAGCCAGCCATGGCTATTTAAATCTAAAAGCAACAGATATTTAAATTAGCTACAATAAAGGGAAGAAAAGATTTGAGAACTCCCCAACTGTCTCCAATGATTGGAAATTATGGCCAGGTTGACTCTAGGCAAGGATATCAAAGACAATTAATGACGGTGTGTACAAAAAACGCATCCAGTCATCAATCATGGCTAAAGAGCAAAGTTCCCATCTCTGTCGCTGGACTTTCTAGAACAGTCTAAGGAACTTTATTTTCTGGGACTCTGTTCTGGGTGAAGGAGGACGCTGCTGTGGGTGGTGAGACACTCTTCCTCTGCAAAGAGATAATTTCAGCAGAATCCCAAAGAGTAAAATGAAGTTAGCTGTACCAAAATGCAAACTGTATGAATATTAAAAGCGATATGCCCCTCTTATCCAAGAGGATCCGTTCCAAGACCCTCTGCAAATACTTGCAACCCAGACAGCATAAAACCCCGTGTACATTCTTTTCTCCTATAGAAAAATATTAATGATAAAGTGTAATTTATAAAGCAGACATAGTAAGAGATTACCAATAGCTAATAACAAAATAGAGCCTTAAAGCAATATACCGTAATAAAAGTTATCTAAATTAATGAATTGCTTATTTCTGAAATTTCCCATTCGATATTTTCCCATGATGATTGACCATAGGTAACTGAAGTCTTAGAAAACGAAGAGGAGATTATTGCGGTTGAAATAAATGGGAATCACTTTCATTGCCAGCTTCATCCTACTTACCATAATGGAGGTGCCGGAATGAAGGACCATTATAGAGTGTGGATTTATAAGTAGCAGGGTAGCATATGGCTTGCTGTGGGTGTCTCCCAGAAGCCTTCCTGGGGTCCCACAGCTGAAAGGGTGGAGGAAAGGCACAAGGATTAAGTCATGAGAGCCATGGTACCAAGAAAGGGACCGAGGAGATTTGAAGCACTGACAACAACCCGCAAGAAAGACTCAAGGACGATGTTGAATCCTTCCTCCAAGATGCCCTCCCTGACCACCTAGGAGCATATCACCTTGACCTCAGGGTACGCTGCATGCCATCCTGCTTTATGGTCCTCTTTGGGTTAAGTGATGTCGTCATGCGTTTTTCTGCTCATTCGTATTTCTGCTGTTGTCTCTCACCTCTACGGGGCTGGAAACTGAACAGGGACTGACTCTGTCTTCTTTCTATACCTAGATCATAGAAGGGCAGAGGGGACATTCAGTTCCTGTCATGGGATAACAGCTTATAATTAGCATCCTTCCTCTCTGCTGTGTCAAAACACCCAGTGAAAGCAACTCGAGGAAAGAAGGGCTTATTTGGGCTGTCAAGGGTGCAGCCCATGACAGAGGGAAGGCAGGTGATCACGTGGCTTCTCCAATCCGGAAGCCTAGAGAGCTTGCTCAGCTTGCTTCTCCCTTTGTGTCTGCTCCAGCCCTTTGAACGCAGGCCTCACTTTTAAGCCTCTCTGGAAACTTCCTCACAGACAGGACCAGTGGTGTCTTATAGGTGATTCTAAAACCTACCAGGCTAAGAATTAAGATTAAGCACCACACAGCAGTTTTGTTTGTTTGGTGGGTTGGTTGGTTGGTTGGTTTGGGGGGTTTTTTGTTTGTTTGGTTTTTGCTTCCTCTCACCTTAGAGTGACCTTTGTGGTGCAATTAAGGTCACAAGTTGGAGCCTGCTGTCAAACCCTTTGGTGGAAGAAACAACCTGTAGGTTAAGGGCTATCTAATTCCATCCGCTTGGAACTTTATCCATAAGAAGTCCCTGCCCTGATTTAACACCCTGTGAATCCACACATTCCTGATTTATCTTTAGATAATTATCCCTGGCTAGGGAGAAGGCTAGGAAGAAATGTAAGACCGTGGCCTTGGAGGAATGAGTAACTGCAGCAGGTCAAAAGCTCTGAAGCCTGCTTATTGCACGTGGTGGGAGGGGCCATGAGGACAGATTCATATGAAGAGCCATGCGGTTGTTTTACTTTCATTACTGTCTCCTCTCTCAGTTATCATCATTTTTAGTATAATTATTATTGACAGGGTCTTGAAGTCACCGCGTAGCCCAAGCTGGCCTTGAACTCACAATCCTCCTGCTTCAGCCTCTGGGTGCTAGAATTATAAATCTGTGGCATTACAACACATTCTAGTTTTATCTTTTCAGGGAGAATAAAGAAAATGAGTGCAGAAAGATGGCAGACAGCTAAGAAAAACTTTCGTAAAGAACTTTCAAGGAACCGATAACCCTAAACGCATCAGTCAAACCAGTAGGGGGCGTTAAAGATAAAATCGGCACTGAAAAGTCTTGGGAAATGCAGTTATAGCAATTATTACATGCTTGTTGCTTCCTTGTGAGGGAAGGAATGGACCTTTAAAATAAAATTGCCTTGGATTGGTTTTTTTTTTTTTCCTTAATCTCATTCTCTGTGCTGAGTTTATTTCCAACTGTTGTCTGCATTTTTTTTTTAACTGCATTAGGTTTGGCAGTTCACTCCAATAATCCCAGGATTTGGGAGGCTGAGGCAGATTTCCTACATGTCTGAGGCTAGCCTGGCTTACAAAATGAATTCCAGGCCACTGTGGGCTACATGGCAAGATCTTTTCTTAAATACTACCCCCCCAAAAAACTCCAAGCAAATTATTGTAAATAAAAGTAAGCAAAAAGTTTATATGATTTCCTCTCTTGCCTTTTTAAAAATTCACATTCTATTCCTTGCTGCAAATATATAAACCATGATGGTGTCAAAAAATTGACTACTCTGGCATCACAAGTCTGTATGTTTTAAACCATATTTTATGATAGTCGGAAATGCTCGTTATAATGTCTTCTATTTTTAGAAAAAAAATAGGAAGCTAAAGACAGAGAGAAGTCTTTATTTGTATTTCATTGTATTTAAAATGATTGTGATCGTCTGGGTCTATTACAGGTGGATTTTATTTGTTCTCATTTGTAGCAATTCCTCCACCATTTCTGAATTGTGTTCATTATATCTCATCCTTAAAATTCAAAAAATGTTACTAAAAACGCTCAGATAGTTTTGTGAGAAAAAATGTGTTTAACACATCTTTTGACGTAGATGGGGAATTGATTCTATCCTTCTATTTTAAAAGGGGCATACTGAGGCGTTATAAAAATGCCCTGCCCATAATCACAGAAGAGAGCAAAAACTGGAATCTGAAAGAGAAACTGTGCTCCCTGCCCTGACAGTGCAGATTTCCCAGGCCACTCCGCACACTTGCAGAGACACTCTGTCTGCTTGGCCACCTCTGGGATGATTTCCTCTTTGCCCTGACTGTACTTCCAACGCAGCAGAGCTTGGGCCCTCCTGTGACAATCCCCTAAGCTTAGCCAGGGGAAGAGAAGAACCCTGAAATGGTTGCCAGCTTTCAATGGTTTATCTGGCTGGGGCAATTTCAGATAGAAATGCTATTGTTGCCAAAGCAGCATTCCCACGCGTCTAGATTACTAGATGCCGAACTCAGTGGCAGCATGCTCTTTTCTCTTTGCAGACATCTTGAGAACAGAGACTGTGCCTATTCTTTTTCAAAGACTCCCAGACATATGTACTGGGTACTTCTCATGAAAATCCAATAACTAATCATCTGCTTTGGGACTTTGTACCCTGAGTTCAGCCTTGGATTGTGGGTATAGAAAGCAACAGTTCACTGGTAGGTGAGATGAACTGTCCAACAAATGGATGGGGGATCTGAATTTCTCCTTAGAAATCAAAATTATCTGCTCATTTTCTTTCTTTTCTCATCCAAATTGTTCTTATTTGTTGAAATTTTTAACATTAAAATATAATGCTGGGCAATGGTGACTCACACCTTTAACCCCAGCATTAGGGAGGTAGAGGCAGGTGGATCTCTATAAGTTCAAGGCCAGCCTGATTTGCAAGAGCTAGTTCCAGGAAAGGCTCCAAAGCTACACAGAGAAACCTGTCTCGAAAAACAAAAAAAGACTTAAACTTTCTCCCTGCTTATTTTTTTTTTTTTTGCATGTGGCTCTTTTAATATTCTAAGTACCAGCACCACTATTTCCTTTGTCCCTGGCTCTTAATAAATAAAAATAAATTTTTTTAAAAAAAAAGTTACCTGGACCCACCCATGGAAATCTGGCTTCAAATGGTTCCAGATGGAACCGAGGTATCAGCATGTCATGTTCAATCTCCGTTGACAACTCTGATGCTCAGTTACGTTTGAGAACTACCGATTTAAAACTGTGAATCTTTGCCTCTGTGACATATTTAGTAGCTGTGATTTATCTGATGCCAAGTCTTTGGTCAAGAATGCAACATCCAATTATAACACAGATCCCACGGGGAAGATCAGTTTTAGGATTTTCCATGTGGTTTCCAGAAATGTATTGTGGTGAGAAGTAAGTATAGTTGGGTATTTTACATTTTTCCAATGTTTTAATGACCCCCAAAAGAAGTTTCTGGGAAACCTTGCTTTCTTGATGTTCACTGTATGTGTGGGTAGCCCTTTTCCTCAATCAGGATATGGGTATCCTACAAAAACCAATCTTGTATTATTCGTGGGATACGGTGAGAAAACCATCCTTCAAACACCAAGCAGGAACGGGCCACACTGATGCTTATGTTCAAACAGGGTGACTACATTGCTAAGAAACCTTGAACTTGAGGTTCTGGAACTCATGGTTCCTCCAGTCTCCTCATACCTTTTCCATCAATTGGACCTATACTCAGGATCTCCCCCAGCACTCCCATTTTCCAAAGTATAAGATTTGATTTTTCTAGGCACTGGGCATGGGTCCCAGTGTGGGAAGATTGAATCCTAGGCAATCCCAGACCAGAGAAGAAACTGTTCTCCATCAAGGGAGAGGTTAGGCTAATGCATGCAACAGCAGCTGGAAACAGAGACTTAATCCTGTTCCTTTGGCAAGAGCAAGGAGGGTAAGGATACAGCTAAAATGTGAGTGACTCTAACTCGGTGGCTCTTAGCCTGCGGGGCAGGACCCCTTTGGGGTTACATATCAGATGTTCTGCATGTCAGATATTTACATTATAACATAACAGCAGCAACAATTACAGCTGTGAAGTGGCAATGAAATAATTTTATGGTTGGGGGCCAGCCCAACATGAGGAACTGTACTAAAGGATCAGCATTAGGAAGGTTGAGAACCACTGCTCTAGACAAATACTCAAGAGTCCAATTGGAGAAAATTCATTTTAAGAAGGAAATTCGTGGACTTAAAGACTTGAGGACAGAATACTACGGATGAAGTACTATGGAGACATCTTTTAAAACTTAAGCAAGTGACCCTTAATTGGATTAAAGAAAGGAGATCTGAGGCTTCAGGAACATCAGTGTGCCGTCTGGGAGTTGGTACTGACCAGGCTAGGGTTAACTAACACCCACTCCTCACTCTCAAGCCCCAGTACACATGTGCCAAGCTCATCCCAGATCCATGTCACCTCTCACCCCAGCTGCTGCCCTGCATATCCTCTTCAGAGCCTCCTGTTGACTCCTTCTGCAAGGACAAGGCTCTGAAGTGCAGCTGAGCAAAGGCACTCAGCGGTGAGGGGCACCTCCCTGGAGCTGGGATATGGGCCCAGGTGTCTTCCCAGGAAAGAAGCAGAGAAGACTCTTCCTGAATACGCAGACCAGGCTGACCTCAGCTCACAGAGTTCTCCCTGTCTCTGCCTCCCGAGTGCTGGGATTAAAGTCATGCCCCACCCTGGGCCTGATGATTTTATTCCCCAAACGTAGAAACCCTGCAAAGTATTTTTAACTTAATTTTACCTTGACATCAAGTTGAAAAGAAAAAGCTGCTTTATTGAATACGCTCCAGTTGAAAACTGTAGTGTGTATGTATGCGTGCCTTAAGATAATAGCTCTATAAGAATGAAAGAGTAAGAGAGAGAGAGAGAGAGAGAGAGAGAGAGAGAGAGAGAGAGAGAAAAGAGAGAGACAGTTCTAATTTTTTTTTCTTTTTGAGACAGTCTCTGTGTAGCTCTGGTCCCCCTGGAACTCACTATGTAGACCAGGCTGGCCTCAAACTCAGAGATCTGTCTCCAGTTCTGGGATTAAAAGGGTGTGCCACCACACCTGACTAGCCTTTTTGCTGTATTTCCACTTTGTTTCGTATTTCTGAGATAGGATCTGGCTACTTAGCCCATGCTGGCCTTGAACTCACCCCTCCCTCCAGGCCCAGTAGATACAGCTCTCTGGAGAAATTAGGTTTTTGAGGTGGACTATATGAATACTCAGGCCATCATGGAAAATTCCATTTTAAAGGAATTGAATTTTTTTTAAATGCATGTTTTAGATAACTGTCTTTTTTTTTTTTCTTTTCATTTTGTTTAGAAGCAAAACATTTCTGTTCTTGAAGCTGATTCTTTTCTACAGGGAAGGAAGCCACATGGCAGCTGGAAATGGAAAGGGTGGGAATGTCGCTTTGTTCTGTGATAGCAAGCTGCAGAGAAACCCTGTCAGCCTCATCCCATCCCCAATAAAGAGGCCGGGCCAGGCTGTTGCTGGTGGAAGAGTCTTACTCCACAAGCTCCCTTACCAACATTCAAACTACCTGTAAGAAGAGCTGTATTCAAAGCAGAGGCCCTCGCCCAACTAAAGGACCAGATGCTGCCTGCGCAAGCCACCTGGTGGTGCCCAGCTCTTCTCTAGACACCGCAGATGTAGAGGAAACAGGCTGAAACACAAGGGCTTGCTCATGGCCACCTGATTTCCCAGCAGTCTTACTGCTTGCTTGTCTTGTCCTCACTAACTCTTGTTGACATCAGCGATGTCACTCCATGTAAATACAAGATATTCTTGGCCCAGACGGCCCTGGCTGGGAAGCTGTACGGTTAGCTCTCTGATTCCTGTGTTCTCCAAGTGTGTGGTTCTGAAGTGTGGGGGGGGGGCTGCATGTCTCAGAAGCATATGTCCCTTTGGGGAAGAGGAGTGGCCAACGGCATAGGAAGCAGCTGAGGAGGGGAGGCTTGACGCTTCTTCCACCCACCCACCCACCCCTGGGCTGCCTACTCCTCCTCCACTATCCAAGAATTGCAAACACTCCCCTGGCTGTTGCACCCTGCAATCAGGGAGAGCAGGGTGATTTAAGCCACTCGTGTTTCTTTGACATGGCTGTCCAAACAGGAAGCCAAAGGGAACTGGCTTTTCAGTTTTTGTTTTATAAGGCAGCACGGGGCTAGGAACAGGCAAGGCCAGTCATGCGTGCTGTAATTCTCTTGTCTGCTGCCAGGAAAATCTCCCGTGCACTGAGGTAACTTGATATAAGGCCCTGTCACTACTCAGAATTTAAGGTCTCTCTGATGCTCACAGAATGCCAGCAAGCCTGTGTTTAGAAGTCAAGGCAGGGTTTGTGCGGATCCTTCCATACCTGCCAAGAGCAGCTGATGTGAACCAGGTGGCCTGCTTCAAGCGGAATTCAATTACCCAGATGGCAACTGCTTCTTAATTCAAAACTTTCACAGCGCCTTTTTTTTTTCCATTATGAAAAATGAGAGGGGAAGAGAACATATTGAGTTTGAGCACTTCTGTTTATGAGATTAGAGCCATAGGAGGGGAGTGTGTATCCCTGGCCTGAAGCAGCTCCAGCCCCAAGCACGATGCTTGCCTGGCATGGTGAGGCTGCCGGCTCCTGAAACCGAAGCCACGGGCCTGTAACTCACCTCCCTCGTGTGTCTGCTCTTAGGAAGCTAGAGTAGCTCTCCTCAGCTCATTAGCGATTTCATTAGCAGATGGCTTCTTCTTCTTCTTCTTCTTCTTCTTCTTCTTGGAAAAAGGAAAAATGAGGAAAGGTTTTCAATCGCATTTGGAGACAACGTGACAATGTATTTTTTCCCTAAGGCTGTTTGGCATCAGCCCCTACAGTGAGGACCCTGGGTTTTCAGGCCCTCTCACTCTGAAGGTGAAAATCTCTTGTCTGGACTGCAGCTGGGACATTTTGGTGGCCGTATCCCTCTGGTCCTTAATAGGTTTGGCAATAACCAGCTATTCGGATAGGCAGGGTATTGGGTGACCTCTACCACCTGATTCAGCGGAGGTCAGCTGGCTGTATGTCAGTGGCTAGGTTGTTGGATGAGAGATGGAGATAGGGAGGGAGGGATGGAAAGCAGAAGTAGATTCTGTTCTCACTCCCTCCTCGTTCACTTCCATGTCTGTGGATCTTCATCCTTCTCGGGCCCTTATGTCTTCCAGGCTGAGCAGGTCTTTGGAATCAAGATAATTCTTTGCACTTTTAGAATCGTTACTAATGGTGGCAATGCACTAGTGCTTCACATATATTGTGTCAGTGTTAAATTTAAGCCCCTGTAGCCATACAGTGATATAGTTAATAAGTCATATATCTTTGTGAATGCTGAAAACACTGTTATTGTGTGGGAAAGGTATGTGGTTGGGATACTATTTTAATCAACAGTTTGGGGTCTATCATCTGCACCACTACCACCGTCAGCATCTTCATCACCATTAGCAGCATCTGTTACCATCAGCAGCATCTCTGTTACCATCAGCACTCCTGTCACCACCATCCACCACCACCACCTTCATCACTGTCATTGGCATCTATAAGACCACCCTAATTATTGTCACCATCATCACTGTCCCCACCACCACCTATACTGTCATGTCTGCCATCAAATATCAAATGTCAAGTTGGCAGGGACCTTTCAGGAAAGTAAAGCGCTCTAAAATTCATTGCCATAGGGAACAAATATAACTTGTGCTCTTTGGGCAAATGAAGCTAAATTATTCATTAATTTGGACTCTTCTTTCTTTCTCCAGCCCCTATAATTCCAGTCTTTATTGTGATATTGGTTGCCAGTTGGCTTAAGTTGTCTTTAGTTACTGCAATTGCATTAAACCCTGGTTTCTGGCAATGCCAGCAACAACAACAGAAAGTCTTTAGTCTATTTGGGAGTTTCACTTAACAACACGTATCAGGAAACCAGAAAAAATAAATGCCTTGTCTTCCCAGCAAATTGAGCTCTCTTTAGGGGATAGGGGGTTGTATTAACTGATTGCAAAAGGGATACCCCAATTCCAGCTTGTTTTCTCTTCCATCCTTAGCGATTCAGAAGGCTCTGCTTGGAGGAAGTAGTAAATAATGCGGGTGATGATGGAAATTAAGAGATGTGCTTTTTTTTTTAAAAAAAAAAGGAAAATAAAATGAGTAAGCCATCACAAAGGTATAAGGAGAAACAGATGTCTTGAGAGTCTGAATTCAACAGGACTAGGGCAACATTGGTGGGCAGGGGTGGCTGTGGAAATCAAGCATGCTTTCTCTTCTGTCAAAAAAAAAAAAAAAACTTTTCAAAGCCACAGCACTTCTCAAAACCCTGCCACATTTCCTTGTAACCTACAGAATAAAGTTCAAGGCCCTGGATAGCTTCTAATTCCTCAACAGTTTGTAAGCTACCACCTCCACAAGCTACCCTCTGCTACTCTCCCTCTTGATCAAGGCTCTAACCATGACTGCTAACCCATCCTCTGGCACACCAGGTTTATGCTCTGAAGCGTTTACCCACATGTTATGTTTGATATGAGTTTCCCTGCTCCTTCCAAATACACTCAGTGAACTGTTCTCTGTGTCTCAAGGTCCAGTCAGGGATGTTTCCCAATTCTCTGGGCAGAGCTGTCTGCTTCCTTGTCTGCGCTCTGGTGATGCTTTGCTGCGGTCCAGTTCCTCTCACTATGTTACTAATGTCTCCTCGCATGTCTTTCCTTCATGTTCAATGGCCAGTTCTTCAAGGATGGAGAATTCCTTTTAGTCTTTCCACATTAACATCAGGCACTGTGTCCGGGTCTGTAATACGCCTAGAGATCCAATACTAGTTGTTTTGGGGACATCTGGTGTTTTGTTTTTGATTTGAGGGGCCGTTGTTTTGTGGAAAATGGTTCGTATCTCTGTTGACTAATACAAGAGTACCAGAGTTATGGGTTACACAAGGCTCTTTGTGAGAGAGAAAGTAAAAGAGGGAACACATCCTAGAAACTTCCTCATAAGAGTTCACATGTGGGGGTCATCCATTACCAAAATGGCAGCCTCCTGGTTAAGCATAAGCTGTTAGGAACGATTTGAGCTAGTTACTATTTTCATGCCTGACCTACTTTTCCGTTACTTCTATGGCCATGACAAGAGCTTCTAGACTCTTATAAACGAATCAAACTACTTCGAGATGGCTTTGCAGTCCCTCCTCTTAAGGTAGCTCTTTCCAAAGAAGAAAATCTGTGTGTTCACACACTGCTCCAGTGTTTTGGCATGTCTGGAAGCATTTTGCTCTCAATAGGACCAACCTCCACAGAACGCTTTTGATTGTATAGAAGGTTTTCAGGCCAATAGCAAACCCATCTAGCCCAGGGATGGCATTTGTTCCCTCAGGGCATGGCTTTGCCCTCCTGAAGGCATGCAGAAGTATGTGACAGTCACCCATGCTGCTCTTCTTGACTCAGGACTTGCCCACGTGGAATAAGCCCTGCCCGAAGCTGCACCCAGATGCAGATGGCTGAAAATGGAACTCTAGGAACAGTGTGTTTCCAAGTCCCAGGCCCCTTCTTTGTTGCCATTTGATTTTTCTTTTATTTATTTATTTATTTATTTATTTATTTATTTATTTATTTATTTATTATGTATACAATATTCTGTCTGTGTGTATGCCTGCAGGCCAGAAGAGGGTGCCAGACCTCATTACAGATGGTTGTGAGCCACCATGTGGTTGCTGGGAATGGAACTCAGGACCTTTGGAAGAGCAGGCAATGCTCTTAACCACTGAGCCATCTCTCCAGCCCCATTTGATTTTTCTTTACTGTTCCCCCATGGCTGTTGAATTTTTAGCTGCAAGGACACTACACTGTTTGGGGCCGAGATGAGGGGAACAGAAGCGTTAAGAGGATAGAATCCTGATTTGTAAACTCAGGAACCAAAGTAGAACACACAAGAAACAGCGAAGAGACCTTTATTACTGTTTTATTTTTCAAACACTGCTCTTAATAAGAACAAATTACTTAAGTGACAGTTTCATCAGAGGGGTAGTAAATTAGAGGGATGCTGTTGTGGTCACCAATTATCTACTGAAGTTTCAACATTCTCAGAGGTAAAACTTGTACGTAAAGGTACACCGAAGAACTTTCCAAAGATACACTGATACACTAAGGAGCTAAGTAAGGCATGGGATTTGGGAGGGAGCTTAAAGGAACTGGAGTCAGTTCTCTGCTGACTGGGATGGCCCACAGTGCCCACGGACTGTGCTTTTAAAGTAGGCAGTAACGAGTGGTAAAAGGGCTCAGTGGGTGCTTGCTGCCAAACCTGACAACTTCATTTCGATCCTCGGTACCCACAAGGTGGAAAGAGAAAGTCAACTTCTGCAGGTTTCCTCATGGATGCGGTGGCATGCACCTAAATAAAAATGTAGGTGTGACTTTTAAAATTAAAAGACAAGTAGGCAATACTCCATCTGCTGTCAAACAGGAAAAAGGAAATGGATTTTCCATGAAGGGGTAGAAATAAGCTACGAGGAACCTTTCCAGTGATAAACACAGTTGGCTTTAAGGCAAGCGAGGGGTTCTCTGGGGAGCCTGGGAACCGGTACAGCATAAAGAGGGACACTCATAATAGTTTACATGCTAACTCTAGGGCAAATGAGGCCAAGGGAAATCTCATCAGCCCAAATTCCTAGCTCATTGATGTCCCAAATATTTGCTTCCTATAGAAAATGCTAATTAGCTGTGGGCTTCAAGCCATCTTCTGAAGTCCTTAATTGCAACGTTGTGTTTATTCAATTCTGCAAGTGCTCACTCTAAGTGCTAATGTTCTTGGCTCAGAACACCGACTTGCATCATATTTTTCATACATCTGCTGACTCTGTTCTCAGCGATTGGGTCAGCACTCCTTAGCTGTGACCAGAGCCTGGAGGCATCCACACCATACTGGCAACCCTGCGGCCCGGCCCGTAAATGCTGAGTCTGATCCCCATCCACTTAAGGATGCTCAAGCTAGAAGCTACAAAGAGTTAATACATTTAGAAGCAGGAGGGGAGGTATTAGCGGCCAGCTCTTTCTCCCATCATCCACAGCTGTCCTCTGTACCAGACTGTGACTAGGAACTGGGAACGATACCCAAATGTCCTACCAGTCTCTGGAGGTCCAATGTTCATCACTCCTGAATCTCAGTTTCTTCCTCATAAAACAAGGAGTTGTGTATGTCTTTGATGTCTACAATTTCATTCAGAAATCTCTCCTAAGAATGGGAGAGAGGTGGGGGGTCCCTTTCAACCCTTTCAAGGAAAGACCTTCAGCCCTCTTCCCTGGAAAAATGCGTCTCCTTACACCTGAGGCCTCCACACTTCCATCTTATCCATACCTTGTCTTTCACTTGGTTCTGTACCCACAGCCACAGCTCTGCATTTCAGCCATGCAAGGAGTCTTTCCCTCACCTTTTCCCTGCCTGGGAAGTTGGTTCTATGTTCAGACACCAGAGTATGAATAAAGTTCAAAGATGGTTTCAGTTTCCAATTTCAAAGCCGGGCCCCCTCAGTCTGCAGCCAAGTCTCCCCAGTTTTCCACTGTCCCATTTGGAGCCATTAAGAACCCCAGGGCAGGTTAAAACAAAAAACAAAACAAAACACCTACTGTATAAAGCCAAAGGCAAAATATAGGGTTTAATTAAAAGTTCGTACTTATTTTGCCCTTTCTCCACCCTTGAACACAACTAGAGATGCCAGGCCTCCTGAAAGGATATCAGCAACCCATAACTGCCAGCTAAGAGCTCCAGAGACAAGACGATGCCTCGACCAAGCAGGCTTACTTTGTTGAATAAATGGATGCTATGAGTAAGGAGACCAGGCTTGCGCTTTCTACACTTTTGTTGTTGTGTTTTTCCCATCAGGGCCTATGGGTAATTAATCTTAAATTAAGATCTTCGTCAAGCAAAGCACAGTAGCAGTGAGCAGGCCACAACAGGAAGTAGCTAACACTCTATGTAACTAACAAGGCTGGGACTGCTGCTCAGGACCGGGGGATTCTTTCTCCAGAATCATGGTTTTGATTTCTACTTACAGTTCCTCTGCCCTCCGAGGCGTGAATTGGTCAAGTCTATCATAGATCACCTGAGGAGATAAAACGCTGCATTTTCCTAAAAACAACAGTTGCTTCTAAGAAGTGCTAAGAATTGTTCTATGGAATAACCGATAACACAGTGGCTAACTGTTTGGGTGTTTCTCCTTCCCTTCTCCCCACTTTTGCAAGCCCCGCATCTTACAAAGAACTGACACTTGAAGTTGATAGGTCTATATCTCACTAATGAGTTAATGTTTCCCTTGATTCTCATAGGAGTTTCCAGAGAAGGAAAACGAGTTTCTCCTCTGAATCCTGGGCTTCCACAGAGCGCTTGCTTTCCTGACATTGTTAATAATAATAATACTATGCTCTTCAAATGTTGAACTTCAGTCATTGCAGTGTCTGCTAAGCAGCCTGAAACTATAGAAAGAAGCCCCACCCTGCAACTGCCAGGGGCTTGAATCCCTGGGATGGAATCCTCTGGGTAGACAAAGATGCCCTGGAGGAGGTAGGACTATGGGAGCCCCACTCACAGGTCTTCAAAACATATTACCCTTGAGTCACTCCTTTTACTAAAAATGGGCGTTTTTTGGGGTTTCAGGTTTCTCTCCCTAAAAAGGAGAATCCCTGGGACAAGCAGGTAATCCCGCTCCTCTCTTCGCAAGGCTTCATTCACACAGGGCGCTGTGAATGAATTTCCTTACTGGCTGTATTTTCGGATAGTCATTTTGGGGTCTTGAAGGGAAGGAAGTGTATGCGGCACGGGCGCACGCGTGCTCGCGCGCGCGTGTGTGTGTGTGTGTGTGTGTGTGTGTGTGTGTGTGCGCGTGTGTGTGTGTGTGTGTGATCGGAAGCATCTCCATTAGAGTGGAGGACTGAGGAGTAGTAAGGGGACCCCAAGATAAAAGATGAAAGAAGCAAAGGGAAGGCATCAAGAGCCTGGGGTGGACGTCGGCAGATGGACGCCGGCTTGCATTACGCATAAAGGAGTCCCTCGGAGTCGCGCAGCTGCAGTCCAACCCCGGCCCCTTGAGATCCCTGACGCTCTAGAAAAGCTAAGCTGACTGAGTGGGTTAGCCCAGTTCCCCTGCGCCGCACCCACTGCGGACCTTCCACGCTTTACTCGGCAGGCGGCTCACTCCAGTCTCCGGTGTCCCACAGGCGGGCGCGCAGCATCCCTCGCGAGACCCGGACACGCGCGCCCTAGGCTCCGGCGCCCTCCTGCCGGGAGCCCGGGGCTGGCAACCTCTTGCGCGGTCCCGGCCCGACGGGGTGGGGTTAGAGACGGAGGTGGAGCCAGCTGGAGCCGGTGTCAGGTTGCTCCGGTAACGGTGACGTGCACGCGTGGGCGGAGCCATCACGCAGGTTGCATATTTTAGGAAGTGAGGAGGAGGCGCGGGCTCGAGCTGCGGCTGGGTCTGGGGCGCGGAGCCTCGGCGGGAGGAGGCGGACACGTGGCAGCGGCGGCAGTAGCGGCGGCAGTAGCGGCGGCCTCGGTCCGGGGCGCCAGCCGTCCTCCCTCTTTCCTCCCGCAGCAGCCCTAGTTCCCGCCTCTCGGCTCCCCCGGCCCCGCTCTCCCGGCCGGGAGCTGCTCTCTTCTTTCTAGTCTCCAGCCACAGGACCCGGCTCGGGGCCCGCAGCGCAGCCACCATGGGGAAGGGGGTGAGTGTCGGGCGAGCCCGGGCCGCGGGAGGGGACCAGGGAGGAAGCAACTTGGAGACTAGGCTCTTGGCAATGGAGGAGCGGGCGAGGGGCGGGCGCTGAGCGCCGGCGGTGGGCCCGGAGGGGGAGCGCCCGGGGCGGCATCCCCGAGCGGGGCGCCTGCTCTGCCTGCGCCCTCCGGTCGCCCTCACCGCGCGCCTTGCGCTTCCTTTCTCCCTCCTCCCTCCGTGCCCAGGGGAAGGAGTGCTCCTCCCCTTCCCCCCGGGGAGCTCCGCCAGGGCCCCCTCGCGGTGGCGGTTCTCGCCGCGGCCCGGCGCCGGCGAGGGCAGCCTCCGGGTCGATACTCCCTTCTGGAGGCGCTGGGGCTCGGCCAGCTCCCCGCAGAGGCGACCGCCCTCCCCCAAAGGAAAAAAAACTGGCTTCCCCTTACTGTAGAGCCAGCCCAGCGAAGCTGGTGCCAGGGTGTGACTTCACAACCCTAAGATAGCCTTTAAGGTATACTTTTGAGAGCTTTAAAATGGGCCACTTTCCATAACGGGGTGAGCCTTTGGTAGCTGGTGTTGCCTTCTTAACGTTAGGGAGGGGTGTGTGAATTTATGTCAGGAGATGATTATTGAAGGAGGCCAGGCTGACCCTCCAGGGTCGCTGGGTATAGTCAGTCCGACAAAGGACTGGAGACTGGGCAGTTGGTGGTTAGAAAAGCCATGCCTGCCTCTTGCACTGATGTCTCTCCCAAGAACTGTTCCCGAAGGGAATGAGGGGTCCGGGACACGACCACGTTCCCACCTTGATTACTCCTATCCACCTAGAAGAATTAGCTCCTGACCTCAAAACAGCTCAAATCCAGCGGATAAAAATTATAACCCAAAATAACCCCGAAAATATCAGTTCCTAGGGTGAAAAAGCACCAGTGATGAGAATACAGGTGGGAGAATCCACTCCATCCTCTTCTGGGATGGCCAAGCAGACAGGCTGTAGACACTCTACACTAAGGCACCTGTATACTGAGATGGGGTAGAGGGAAGCCCATTCTCTAGAGACTAAATGGATTTTCAAGGTGATAATTACAAGACTTGAGCCAGGTAGGGTGAATAGGGACGGTGGGAGAGCCCAGTGTGGGCCTCGGGTTCTGCAGCCTCAGAGCCAAGAGCTGCCCGCCTGCCGGCCCCACTTCCCAGGGATGGAAAGGGCACCATCCTCCATCCACCATGTAGGCTATTCCTATAAACCGTGTATTCATTCTAATCCCCTTTCGTCTCCTCTGCCCTCAAAAAGTATCTTTGTCAAGTGGTGACCTTGAGCGGCTTTTAGGGAGTACAAAGACAGAAGCCTAGGAAGGTGAAGTGGCTTGTTCAAGGTCAAATGGTTGTTGAGCGACAACAGGTGCTGAACAACCTGTTGCTCTACAGCTTACACATCTCTTCATCGTGACTTTATGTGCAGAACTCTTCGGTTATCCTGCAGAAGAAATTGGGGTGTTTGTAATAAGCCAGGTAGACGTTTAAGTCAGCCATGCCATAGGCCTTAGATGAATCTCATATGCACCGGAGTGGTACAATAATAGTCCAACTGAGTATTTAGTGGAAGTTCAACTTTTTTTTATGGATGTAAATAAATGTCTAGAGGAACAAAAGGTGTTTGGAGGACTCTGATAAATCAGATGTTAGGCTGCATGCATGCGCTCAGGTATGCGTGCATGTCTTTCGCAATGACTTATGATGGCTGAACTGGTCAGAGGAATAGTTCATACTGAAATGTTGGGATTTTTCCACATGGGGATTAAAAGGTGGGTGGCGCGATGACTAAAGCCCTTTTGATAATTGGTTAACCAGGAAGCTTAATGGCGCTAATTTTTAAGGTCACTGTGATCCCACTCCCCTTTTCTCCAGTGCCATCAGGCTTAGGTGTGGGTGATAGTCTCAGGTGTTTCTTCCTAGCTTTCAACACCCGGGTACTGAACATTTGGAAAGAAAGCGAAGAACCAGCTTGCTGAATCATTCCTGGATAAAATAGGATTTTTCCTTTTTTCTTATTGAGTGTTTTTGCCAGTGACTCGGCTTAAATCCTCAATGAGGCCTACTACCCACAACTGTTTAGCTCACCAAAGGTGAACATCATAATTGTTTAGAAATGCAGATTTTATGGGCTTTTGTTGTTGGTTGGTTGGTTGGTTTTTGTTTGTTTGTTTGTTTGTTTTGTTTTAAGTTTATAAAAAATGAGAAAGGAGGTCTCCCTAACCCTTCACTGAAGTTCTGGGTTTGGTTTAATATTAACTTAGTTACCTAGAAAATAAATTCTAGTTTATGGGTAGTGATTTAAAGACCAGGCAGGGAAGAGGTTCAGGTTCAGGTCACACAAAGGGTACGTACACATGTCAGCAGAAATACTGGTTGTATGGTGACATTATCAGCTGCCCTTTTGGAGCTAAACTGGAAAGTGTGACTAACTACCCGCTGGCTGCTATAAAGCTGGTACTTTCGACTCAAAATACTGGAAGGCAGAGTCCTCCCAATGAAAAGTGGCCCAGCCCTGCCATGTGTACTGGAGCTGGTCCTGAGAAGCCCAGGGAACAGAGCAGAGTGTGTGAGGTTGCTTCCACCCTTCGCCTGCCAGTCCTACAGTGTAAGAGTATAACAGTTCCCTGCCTGGAAGGTTCTCTCTGTCCCTGCTGTAAGGCTGTATCCTCTTGGCTGCTTGCTGTTTGTTAATTTGTAGCGTTCTCTGCTGGCAAGTTTGTAACAATGATGACTCACCTTGGGGTGGAAGAATAGGACATGGGGAGGCTGCTCTATAAACCTGGGAAGATAGAGAACACCCCCACCCCACCCAGAAAAGCTTCATAAAGATCTGGTAGGGTGTTTATCCAGATGAGGACTAAAACTTAAAATCACATTTCAGAATAAGAAGCAGGTCCAGCGTTAAAGCAGAGACTTGGCACTCACCCTCCATCCCTGAACAAACCACTGCCTGAGGATTACTTAGCAACAAGTGACTTTCTCTGCACATCAGACTGTTCTTTTAAGAATAGCTCAATAATGAGAGGGAGGCATTATTAAACAGCCCTGAAGAACTGAGTCAGATTTTTTGCTTCTTTTGAAGACAAGCAGGGTTTTTGTTGTTGTTTGTTTTAAAGCAATCGCCTGAAGCTTAGTTTCCAGTCAGGCCCAATGTAGAGTCCTCGCCCTGAGGATCCAGTGGAGGCATCTGTGCCCCGTTTATAGAATGAGCACCATGCCAGTGTACCGTGCAGATACTGCTGCTGGGCTTTACTAAGTCATATAGAACCTCCATAAGCTGCTGCCCCTGAGCCCCTGGCCTCTTCAAAGCCATGGAACAATTTTCCTTTCCCCTGAGAAACATAAAAGAATGAGAAACACTGTTAACTGCTCCTCCAAGGGAATTATCCATTGATAATGACTGGGAACCCTTACGTTTGCCTAACAAGCAGATCCAATCTTGGATTTTCCATCATAAGCTTTCACTTTCCGAGGGAACACTTTAACCATGGTCAGTGGTCATTTTTCAGTTCTTGAAAGTCTCATTGGGTAAGATGGCCATTTCTCAGCAGGAACATCAGTGCCCAGGGCCCCCTGCCAGCCAGCAGGCCTGAAGAAGAAATCCAAGTGTCAGATCAGATGGGCTCACAGTAATCAGAGTGACTGGGTTTGGATAACAAAGCACTGGGCAGACTGTTTCTCCAGTCCTGCCAGCCCTGTCTAATTCTTGATTGCTCTGAGAATATGTCTAGTGGCTGCTAATGTGAATTAGTAAAGGGAACGTTACAATGCGGCACCTTCAAAATGCCTTCATTTTTATATATTAGGGGGAGGGCGCTAACCGAGCCAGGTCTGAACTTTCTGGCATTGCCTTGAATTGAGAGTGTGAAAGGAAGTGTGTTCTTTGGTTGGAGTCAGAGCGACTGTTCTCTCCATGTGAGTCACCTCATTAACTGTGCTGAAATCTGGTGTCAGGAATCCATAAGACATCCTTAGCAGTTATTTGTTTGGTGTTTGGGATAACAGATTCTGTCAGTGAGAAAAGAGGAACGCCCGCCCCCCACATACACACGCGCTTTCACCCTCATTTGGTTTCATTTGGGTCCTGAGCCAAAGGGATTTTTTTTTTTAATCCAATAGACCTCATTCTCTAGTTCCTTTGTGACTTGACAATGAAATATATCTGGGCATTGTCTCTTATCGGGTTTTATTCAAACCCCATTTAGTAACAACAATCTCATATTCTCTGTTGGTGATCTGAAAAATTGATTGATGGTTAGCTCGGACTTTATCTTTAGAGCCTTTATTATTTGGGGACTAGTAATCATTGTAACGTTTTTGTCATCTGTGAGCCATAGTGTTTGTCTTTCCAGTCTGTTATGCTGATGTTATTTAAGGCCTTGGAGCATTTGGGGTGCCCAGGCTCTGTTTGCATCCTCCCTGTCATGCTTCCGTGGCGCCGAGTGTTTCTCTAGGCCTTCAGCGAACCCAGCAGTTTGCTTGCTAGGTTTCAAACCACCTATCAAAGAGTAATCACGACTTACTGGAAACTGACGCTCCCTCTGCAGTGCTTTTTGATTCATTCAGGCCTCTTAGGGAAGTTGGATGTCCCACGAGTTTGGTGCTTTTAGTAAGTGGGAGAGCTAAATACATTTTAAGATGAAGAAAATCTGAAATATAGTGATTCTTCACATACCTTACAATGTTTATTTTGTCAAATGATCCTGGATATACTCCGGCTGGAGGGGTTACTGGCAGGTTGTTAAGACTTCACTGGGGAGAAAGGTTAGGTAATGTTCCCATGGGTGGGGGAACCCAGTGGCTTGGAGCTAGGGTTGCTCTCGTCCCTGTGGCCGATGAGCTACAGCCCAAGTTTTGATACTGAGCTGAGTTCACAAAGGGCCTAGTGCTCTGGCCTTGCTGGAGTACATTCCCCAGCACGTGCATCTTCAGGAGTGAGAAGAGACATGGAACAGGCTACCCCCTTGGTTACCACCTCTGCAGAGAATTGTTAGTCCAGAAGTGTCACTGTGGACTGGAGGACCATGACTGTTTGTTCATTGTCCTCCATTTGTCAGCCACCATCCAGCCCAGGCTTTGGTACTGCTCTCCTGTCTCCAGCTAGAAAAGATGTCCCTAAACTAAACCACTTAGGCCTACTAGCAATTGGAAACGTAGCAGACTACATCAGATTGATGCTTTCTTTAAAATGCGTCTGAAAGCTGTTTCTATAGGAAGCAAGGAATAGCAGTAAAGTGTGTAGTGGCTAGGTTATCACAGTGACCTTTGTACAGCGCTGTGCAGGGGACCTTTACAGACAGAGCTGAGTTTGAAGGTTTGCCATGACAACCAGGAAAATTAAGGGATGCTTACCCCTCCCCAATACTAACAGTTGGCCAAAATTGGGCAGAGCCTGCTGTAGCAACCAGTCAGATCAGCCTGTCTCTGACTTCCCTGCCAAGGAAGAGTTCGCCAAATTGAGTTTGAAGGTGCTGTCTCCACAGCCCTCTTGGCCAGCTGTGAATTGGGTAGCATTCAGGGCAGTCACTTTGCCATGTCTGTAACCCCTCTTGCTGGTCAAAAGCTTTTGTTTTCAGTTCTGGAAACAATGCAGGGGTTGTTTGTTTGGTGTTGTTTTCTGATTTGACTAATCAAACCATCAGAATGCCTTCAGTAAGTTAGCCAAGGTGACGGAGCAGGAGACTAAGGCTGACTGTTCAAGGACAGCTGCTAGGTGGACCTGTGGCTGCAGGGCTAGAGTCATGACTTGGGCCACAGTTAAAAGCCCATTCACTGACCTGGCTACGTGAGGTGGGATCTTGCCCTTCCAAGGAAGAACCCTTTGGGCAGTTTAGCGGGAATTTCAGAAATCTTGAAAAGGCCTTCTGAGCTCTCTGGCTGTAGAACCAGAGGTGCTAGTAGTGAGGAGAAGCCTTAGGAGACCACCGTCGCTGGGAAGGTCACAGGGCAGAGGTAATCTGCTGCCTGTGTAGGCCTTAAGTGGTAGGCTGCTGGGGAGAAAGGTCCTTATGAAAACTTCACTGCACTGTGGGTGTGGGTGGGTGGTGTGGATGTATGTATGGATGTGGTGTGTGGTATTGTAGTGTGGTGTGTGGATGTGTGTGGCGAGAGATCATCATATTTATTGTAATAGTTGGTAAATTTGAAGCTGTCACCTACCTTCCCCAAACACAGTTCCTTCTTGTTAATGACGAATTAGCTGAAGAAGAGGAAGGAACATTTTTCACTCTAAAAGGTCATGGGGATTTCTTGTTCCTGTGTTGTAAGAACTGGTCCGCTTGTGTTTTTTCAATGAAATCTTGTTACATGTCACGCTTTGCTGTTCCTGTCCAGGATTTTCTCTTTCCATCTCCAACATCCCTTTTGTCCAAAGTGAACAGTAGCGAATTTCCTTGAGAGTCTTTGGGAAGGTGGAATCCGTAGGACACGCAGGTTGACATAGTGACACAGCCAGCCTTGAAGTGTCACATGGAATATTTCTGGCTATAACTTCCCAGTTCTTAAATTAGAATGGAAAAAATTAATAGCGTGGCCTACTCCCTTTTAACCAGCTGCCCTTTTGAAGATGGCACAGCCTGTTGAGTGCCCCGTCCGTGTTTTTCCTCAGAGACACTCAGAGAGCGCCACTGGGGGAGTGTCAATGGTGCTAGTCACTCTGCTGTCCGTGGACCTGAGTGGGAACACCATCAGCCTTTTCTGATTGAGAAAGGAGAAATTACATGCCCGGCGCCCAAACAAGCAGGAAGGTCAATGAAGTCCACAGAGGAAACACCTTACCACTCCCCTGCCATGACCTTTCTTTTTAGTAAAAATAATAAGGACAGGGTTGTCTTACCCACAACACAAACACACACTTTTCTTCCTTTGAAATTGCAGTTCTTGGTGTCCATAGGAACCTAAGTATGTCTTGATTCGCACCAGGAAGAACTATCATTAAATTCTTGTTTTACTTGCGGGCAAGACCCGAATCGGATAAGCTGCCTAGTTCTTTAGGATAAACATTGCCTACTGGAAAAATTAATATTTTGAAGAAGTAATTTTGCATGTTAATACAAAATAAGTAATTTTGCATGTCTCTTTTACAGATATCCCCATTTAAAACTGCCTTAAATAGTGTGAATTTATAAAGGGGGTTGTGTATTAGGAAATGTATACTCCCCAACTTTGCTCTTAATAACTGTGAAGGAGGAGGCGAAAACCCTGCTTTTGTGATAGGTGATAAAACTTTGGAAAGCGTCCAGGGCTGGCTTTCGCCCGTATCTCTCTCCTCCCTTTTGGAGTGGAAAATGTGAGTCTGAGAATAGCTGAAGCCTACAGACAGTGAGGCTGGGCTCTGACACTGTGTCTCGTGTAAGTGTATTTCCATGAAACTCACTGAACTTGCTTAAAACTGTAGGCTGGATTTTAAAAACCAGTACAGACTGGCCACATCCACGAAGAAAGGGGCCCTTAGTCAGCGTCTCTGAAATGGCTTTAGAGGGTTGTGCTTTCCCACTAGACATGTAAAGGAATGGGGTTCATCTCTATGAAAGCCCTCTCATTTCCTTTTTATTTAACACATGCAGTGGTTTTTCATCTCAACTCTGGCAGCAGAGCCAACACTCAGGGAGGCACTTAGAGCTGTGGTTGTTCTATAGCCAAGAGAATGTCAGGAATGTCTCAACCCTGCTCTACTCTGAGGAGATAAGATGAAGACTCAAGTGCGCTGCTGTCAGGGAAGAAGTCACCTGTCAAGTAACAGGGTGTTGAGTACATCTCCAGCACCCACTAATCTGAGCACGCTTTCTCTGGAGCCTTCCAAATTCAAGTGAATGCTGGGTTTTGTGTGCCTCTTACTGTGTGATGACTGAAACACGTGCTTTCAGGCTTTATTTTCATTTGGGACGAGATTATAATATAGACAGGATAGTTCCCGGGTATTGCTTGAATAACTGTTAAATGTACCACTCAAAACTAGAAGAGGGACCCCATGAAACAATAGCAACAGTGCCACCAAGCACTGTGTCATCCTCTGGGAGGCCACCTGCAGGGGAGAGGCCTCTTGCTTTGTGGACTGATTTTTGGAGTACCAAGTGCAGGTTTCATGCAGATAGCTCAAGCACTTTAAACAGGGTGGGGGAGTGGAATGATCTAAATTTAAACTATAGAATCAACATTTTCTCTAAAAATTCTTCCAGTTTTGAGAGGCGTAGGTGGATCCTGTGAATTATGCGATAACGCGCCCGCTTTTCCTGCATCCTGCTCGTGTCAAAACATTTCCAGGGCCTTTCTTTTGGGGGAAATTTATTTTAAGGTTACAGAATATGGTGGAGACTCCCCTTCCTTCTCTTTCTTTTTTTCTCTCTTTCGTGTATGTGTGTGTGTGTGTGTGTGTGTGTATGTGTGTGTGTGTGTCTTATTTAAGAAAACTTTAGGGACTTTTAGACATTCACTTCTGTCTGAGAAGATGAAATGCAGTTAGTATCTTTATGTGAGCACTACAGATGTTTAAACATCGCTCAGTGTCTTTGCAGTGAGAATTTAATCCCTGGAGTGATTGGCATTAGTGTATCATTAAATCTTCAAAAATGCTGCCTTAGGTTGTCTGTCCTTATGTTGTAGGAAAGGAAATTGACCCTCAGGAGTTAGTGACTTCCCTCAAGCTTCCTTAACTGGTGGATAGTGGGGCTTAGGACTTTGCTTCTGTCTGTGTGATTCACAGTGCAAACACTTGTAGGTCCTGGACTGGCCTCGAAATTGCTAATGGCAACGTGGTTTCATTCCTTCAGTGGGCAGAGTGGAAGACTGCAGAATAGGGATTTTAACATAGTGACCACTGTTCACCCCAGATGCAGGTTGCCCTGGCAAGCTCTTTGAAGCCTGTTACATTGCTCCTCACACCCTAGAGTGGACACAGATGCCTTGCGTGGTGGTGGCAGTAATCCAGCATCGAAGGCTTTGTTTATGCACTGCACAGTATAAGTTCAGAGGTTGTCCCACCCGACGTGTCCCTGAAGCCTCCACCCCCCAACACACACACACACACACACACACAC
Organism: Ondatra zibethicus; assembly: GCA_004026605.1. Classification (NCBI taxonomy): domain Eukaryota; kingdom Metazoa; phylum Chordata; class Mammalia; order Rodentia; family Cricetidae; genus Ondatra; species Ondatra zibethicus. The sequence goes on along the minus strand of PVIU01004922.1, from coordinate 9,729 downwards.
ACACACACACACACACACACACGAAATGCACAACCTTGAGTTTCCGGATGCTGTACAGAGTTCACTCTTCCCTTCTCCCTTCCGTAGGTTGGACGAGACAAATATGAGCCCGCAGCTGTGTCCGAGCATGTCGACAAGAAGGGCAAAAAGGCTAAAAAGGAAAGGGACATGGATGAGCTGAAGAAGGAAGTGTCCATGGTAAGTGCTGAGAGGAAGATTGGGTTTATGATTTTTCTTAATTAATTCCGCGAAGCCAGGTGGTGGTGATTCAGAGCTTTAATCCCTTTAAGTTGGGAGGCAGAGACAGGCAGAGTTGAGTGAGTTCGATGCCAGCCTGGTCTACAAAGCAAGTTCCAGGATAGCCAGGACTGTAACAGAGAAGCCCTGTCTCAAAAAAACCAAAATAATAATAATAATATTAATAATAATAATTGCATCTTGCACCTGTGAGTGTATGCTCCTGCACCCTGCCCATCCATCACAGGGCTGGTATAAAAGTCATCACAGCGTTTGCTTTGCAGTTTTCCTTCCTCGGTTGTAGAAGTTGAAGCCTCTATTTCTAAAAGTGATTAAAGGGTTAAACAGTTTCTTCATCCACTCTCCAGAAGCAATGGAAGTGTTATTGGTACCCCAGTCTTTGCTTTTCTATGAAGTATACTGAGCACTGGAGACCTGCAGCCTCTGTAGGCTAAGGAGGCTTTTATGACTTTAGGTATCTAGTGTCAGCCTCGACAGATGAGGTCTTCATTTAGACTTCTAAGAGTTGTTGTCTTTTTGTGACTTGATGTGGCAGGTGATGGCAGACATCTGTCATCCAGCATTGACTATCTCTGAGGAAGCTGTTAGATTGATGCTTAGCCTGTGTAGCTGTGTAGCTGTGACTTAATAGGGATGGATCGTATGTTGCTTTTTTCTCTTTTGGTGTTGGGGTGTGTACTTATTTTTTTTTCTGTTTTTTTTTTCTTAGGATGACCATAAACTCAGCCTTGATGAGCTCCATCGTAAATACGGAACAGACTTGAGCCGAGTATGTACTCATCCAAAGCCTGCCGTACTGCCGTACCAAATTGTAGCTTCCCCTGCTGTGTTTTGTTCCATTGTGTCTGACCTTGGAAGCACTGACAGCCACCATTGGCTGAGTGACCGCACAGAACTTGGACTTTTTTGCTGGCACTTCACTTCCTTGAAACCTCACAGGAGTGGACATTAGTGTCCCTGTTTTCTAGTGCTATAAACCAGTGCATTGTGAGCACCTGGTTTTGAAAGTGGTCCCAAAGCCAGGCTCCTTCCCTTTCTGTCTGTGTTTGCCTGGTTCATGGAGGTATGTCAGAACTTTGGTCACCGTGTTGTATGTTTACAACATATGTACAAATTTCAAAAATACCTTCCCTCAAAATGTGTTTTGTATCTTTGCTATCTAAGGGCTTTTGACTGCGTTTTCTACCACCACTGTGAAAAACAGTCTGGGAAGAGAGGCAGTTGCTTTTACAGTCACAGTCAGGGGAGTGACTTGAATGGATGGCCTTCGGAACACCTGCCCCTGGGCTCAGAGAGGGGCCTCACCTCTACTCAGACCCTCTTGCCAATGGTGTGGGCCAGGCCATCTCTTCTCTAAGCATTTTACCCATTATTTCTTGTTTTTATAATATTCTTATGTCAGCAGGCTATCTGGGACTCAAAGTCAGTTAACTCGGGGGCTGTGTGCCCCTTACTTATAAAGTTGGTTAGTAGCCTGTAAGAGATCATCGCGAAATTAGGCAGGCTAGTTAAAGGCCTCAAGCCAGTGCTCGGGGTGTAGAGAGGGCTCAAATGCTGGGTCATTGTTTTATTAAGCTGGCAGTGAATAACCCAGCAGGGACTTGAGTCAGATGAGGATATTGAGTAATTCCTTGCTTTTACTGTTTTCTTTTTTCTTTCCTCACTCTTAATAGTTGACACCAATGTTAAAAATAACACAAACATCAAGTACATATAAATAGACACTTTAGACAGGATGTCTTCTGTCTTTTCTAACCTGATATTCTGATAATACAAAAGTAACACTGTTTTCTCCTCTTCGTGTGAGTCTCATGTCTGCCACTGAGACAGCTTTTCGGGCCCGTTAGACCGTGCAGGCTGCTGTGCAGTGGCCTTTCCGGTGAACACTGTTACTGACAGGTTGCCTGGGAGTTAGCTGAAGTATGCGTGTGGGTGAGCCCTTCGTTGCCAGGCCAGTGTTTTTAATACCATTGTGAGGATGGAGTTCTGTAGTTACAACTTGGATGTTAACTCAGTAAGCACTTGGATTCCTGCTCTCCTGTTTGTGGGCTTGCCCCTTCCCTGGATGGGATGAACACACAGAAAACTCTCAAACCAAACCAGTTTGTTAAAATAGATACCTTTTCGGTCTAAAACTTCGGGGTAAAAAAAAATCAACCTGATTCAGATTTTCCATGGTTCCTATTAAAAATATTTTAAATGAGGTCTTAGGGTATTACAGGTTCCTAAGGGAATGGGTTTTGTCTGCTGGAATCCCTTGCTTACTTTGGAGGAGGGGCGGAGTTAGGCAGGCTTTACCTGGCTCTGCAGCTGGGAGCCTGTTTCGCACCTAATCCTACTGTGGACTTCGTGTTATTAGGGTAGCGTGATGGCTTATAAATACTGGTCTGGTCTGTCTGATGTACGCCTCTCTACTCCTCAGGGCTTAACTCCTGCGAGGGCTGCTGAGATCCTGGCCCGGGATGGCCCCAACGCCCTCACACCCCCTCCCACCACTCCTGAATGGGTCAAATTCTGTCGGCAGCTGTTTGGGGGCTTCTCCATGTTGCTGTGGATTGGAGCTATTCTTTGCTTCTTGGCTTACGGCATCCGAAGCGCTACGGAAGAGGAACCACCAAATGATGATGTAAGTCGCGTGGCCACGGGAGCGCTGTCACCTCCTCGACCTTCTCTCTTCACACTCAGCCCTTCTTCCAGTCTGGGTCCTTCAGAGCTCTGGGTGGTAGCAGCTCTGCTGAGGTCTTGGCGTAGGTTGGGCTGCCGCTCGTAGATGGCAGAGCGTAGCTCTTCGCTAAGGTGTATTATACTTGCCTAGAAAAATTTGTTCTTGGGGCTAGAGAGATGGCTCAGAGGTTAAGAGCATTGCCTGCTTTTCCAAAGGTCCTGAGTTCAATTCCCAGCAACCACATGGTGGCTCACAACCATCTGTAATGGGGTCTGGTGCCCTCTTCTGCCCTGCAGGCATACACACAGACAGAATATTGTATACATAATAAATAAATATAAAAAAATTAAAAAAAAGAAAAATTTGTTCTTTAGAAGCACTTGGAAAGATATTATTGTTTTAATAAATATAGCAGGAGAAATAGATTCACTTAGAATATTTGTAAAAGCTTCATCAAGTCAGTGGCTGGACACTGAAATTGATTTTATTTTAGACACACACACACACACACTCACACACCTCGGTGCTCAGGCTCCAGAGAGATGAACGTGCAGATGTGAGTTCCCTATTTCTACAGCCATGACCTCTCCAGATCTTTTTATTCCGCCCAAAATCCTGACTGTTCCCACTGCTGAAGGGTTGTGAGGCTAACAGTCTTGTCTGCTCCCTTCTAGCTGTACCTCGGTGTGGTGCTCTCTGCTGTAGTAATCATAACTGGCTGTTTCTCCTACTATCAAGAAGCTAAAAGTTCCAAGATCATGGAATCCTTCAAAAACATGGTCCCTCAGGTACCTGCTGCTTTGTCCTTCCTTTTTGAGAGATTTGGATGGCTCTCACTACATAGATTAATGTGAAGTTAAGATATTCCGAGTATGAAGTGATGTTGTCTAAGCAGCATCTAGTGGGAACGGCTCTAGGGTAACTGTTGGAGCTGCAGTGTTTTATATAATGAATGGTATCTTTGCTGTAGGCTCAGGTAACTTGGGATAAGTTCACTTGTAACTTGGGTGTCTTATTTTGAACTTTACCCTTTCCTTGTTGGGATCCATCTAATGGTGTCAACTGTTTTCCCTTCCAAAGCAAGCACTTGTGATTCGAAATGGTGAGAAAATGAGCATCAATGCAGAAGATGTCGTAGTTGGCGATCTGGTGGAGGTGAAAGGTGGAGACCGGATCCCTGCTGATCTCAGAATCATATCTGCAAATGGCTGCAAGGTGGGTTGCCAGGAGACTTCTTCCGGCTAGCTCTGCTCAGTAGGCACAGTGAACTGAGGGTCGCAGTAGCCTGTGGTGAGCCCAAGTACCCACCCTACACTTACTCTTACAGGTAGATAACTCTTCACTCACGGGTGAGTCGGAACCCCAGACTCGGTCCCCAGATTTTACCAACGAGAACCCCTTGGAGACGAGGAACATCGCCTTCTTCTCAACCAACTGTGTGGAAGGTAGGCTATGCAAGGCACTCTTTGGCATGACTTAGTATTTACTGCGGGTATTGAGAGAGAGGGAGAGAAAAGATAAGCACAATTCCTCCTTTTGCTGGTTCTGTTCTGACAACTTCCCTCAACACAGAGCAGAAAGGCTTCACCTGCTGCCCAAAAAGTCTTCCCTTCCCCCACACAGTGCTCTGTACTGATAGCAGCCGGCCAACATGGCCTCGGTTCTCTTGGCAGTGTGTGGCAATCCCTTCACCAGAGATTCTGCTTTGAAACAGACAGCAAGTTATCCAGAGAGCTCGGCCTTATTAGGACAGAAGTCTACGCGTGTATATTCGGTCTCTTTTCAAAACCAAGCACATTCTCTGGCCCGGCTGACAATTTCCCTTCCTCACCTCTCAAGGAACTGCACGTGGTATTGTCGTGTACACTGGGGATCGAACTGTGATGGGCAGAATTGCCACACTTGCTTCCGGCTTGGAAGGGGGCCAGACACCCATTGCTGAAGAAATCGAACATTTCATCCACCTCATCACGGGTGTGGCCGTGTTCCTGGGGGTCTCTTTCTTCATCCTGTCCCTGATCCTTGAGTACACCTGGCTGGAGGCTGTCATCTTCCTCATCGGTATCATCGTAGCCAACGTGCCCGAAGGTTTGCTGGCCACCGTCACGGTAAGATGCTCGGGACAAGCAGCAGTCACCATCACTCAGATCAGCTTGTATGAGTGCAGGACTCGGCCGTGAGCCTCTTGTGAAGAGTTTCTAACATCTCTATTTACGCTCTGTATCTGTGTAGCCTTTGCTTCCAAGTCACATGGTAAACTTTGCAGAGAAAACATCAGCCTAGGTTTATCAGAAACCCAAAAACATGGTATTGTTCTTAAGTTATCATGTAAGTCAGAACAGGACAGTGGAGGAAAATAAAAACTTAGAGGTCAGTATAGGGGATCCACTTGATAAATTTTGTTGTTGGGGGGGAGAATGGGAGGAAGTTCCCACCATCTTCATGAAGTTTTACCGTCATGACTTCAGGAGAAGGTTGGAGAAATTGAATTTTAAACAAATTTCTTCCATATTAGGATGTAGAGGAATTTGTGTGGCACTGCAGCCTGGCTGAGTGACGTCCTCTCTTGCCGGCCCTGTCTGTAGGTATGCCTGACACTCACTGCCAAGCGCATGGCAAGGAAGAACTGCCTGGTCAAGAACTTGGAAGCCGTGGAGACCTTGGGGTCCACATCTACCATCTGCTCAGACAAAACTGGAACTCTGACTCAGAACCGCATGACAGTGGCCCACATGTGGTTTGACAATCAAATCCATGAAGCTGACACCACGGAGAATCAGAGCGGTAAGACTGGGCCTCACCCTGCAGCACCTGCTCGCCTTGCGTGTGTGGGCACAGGTGTGTTGTCGCACACACATGGAGGTCGGAGGGCAGCTTACAGGATGTAGGTTCCAAGGATCCAGGCCAGATTATCATTCTAGGCAGCAAAGTCTTCACCCTCAGCCATCTTGGCAGCCCCACTTGCATTGTTTTGATTGATTGATTGATTGATTGATTGAGCTCATGACAGTGTCTTTTAGTTTGATACTTATTGTTAGATAAAGTATGTGCTTGCGTGTGTGTAGAAAAATTAATTTGCCCTATGCATGCGACTGATAACCACTACAAGCTAATGTGTTTAAAGAGGAAGTGAGAGGTATCATTTTGGATTTTTGTGGGACTTCAACAGCATTCAGAGTTAACTAGTCTTGGGGCTAGAGAGATGGTTCAGTTAAGAAAGTGTTTGCTGATCTTGTAGAGGACCTGGGCTTGGTTCCCAGAAGCTATGTCAGGACAGCTCACAGCTGCCGTAGCTCCAGTTCCTGGAGATTGATGCCTCTCACCTTTCTGAGCACCTGCTTGCTCCTGGGACACATCGGTTCATGCAGACACACGTGTAAGTTAATTAATTTTTAAAAAGTCAACACATCATTTTCTCATGTCTTCTTGTTTCCATCAGGTGTCTCCTTTGACAAGACGTCAGCCACCTGGTTTGCTCTGTCCAGAATTGCTGGTCTCTGTAACAGGGCAGTGTTTCAGGCAAACCAAGAAAACCTGCCTATTCTTAAGGTATACCCCAGAACTGCTCTTGCTTGTTTGGGGCGGAGGTGGAGGTAAGGGTATCATCACCACGTAAGAACGGCCACCGTTCTATCTAAACAGCACCTTACCTTTATGTGTAGAAAAACAACCTCACTGAAGAATGCTTGAGAACTTTTGTAGGAATCTTTGCTCCATATAGCAAAGATTGTCTTGCCTGGAGCTCTGCAGTGCTTTCAGGGGCCACAATCTGTCAGTTGGAGAAACGGGGAAAATAAAGGGAAAAATCTGACCTGAGTGAGCCGGTGAGGAGGAGAGAGAGATTCTTGGTGAAAACCTGGGTGGACCAGTTTTCCCCTTGTTCCTATGGTAGCACCTAACCAAGGGGGCAGGGAGACCGCGTCAGTGACTCTAACTGGGTTTGCACGTTCAGATATACTAGATTGCAGTAAATCCCTTAAGCCATTTGTGTGCTTAAAATAGCTCAGGTATTTCCCTTATCTCACTTGTTCTTAGCTTGCTTACTAATGATGCAAAAATAAGATCGAGCACAGGTCTTGGCCTCCTGGAATACTCCTGGAGTCTGTGATAGTGCCATTCCAGAAAAGACCATGGGTTACAGATGTCAAGGAGCTGTGTGAGGCTCCCTGGGCTCTGTCCTCTGCGAAGCTATTTGCCGGTGGGGTTCTCAGTTGCCAAAGCGAGTACAGCTCGGGTGTGTCTGAGGTGGCTTCTCTTGCTCTTGGAAGGCAGTTTGCTTGGCGTTGGGTTGAAGCTGGTTTAAGAGTGATGCCCTTTGTCTTGGGAGTCACACTGAAGATGGCTGCTTTGTGCTTTGCCTTACCTCAAAGGAGGCATTTTCTATCTTTCCTGACCAAAAAAAAAAAAAACGAAACAAAACAAAAAAAACTAAGGAGATTATCAAGAGGTGTTCGAAGTATTTGTGTAACTGAGCTGTGTCAATAGCATTACTAATCCCTCCCTAGCAAGGTTTCTGGGAGTAACTTTGGTCTGTTCAATAGGCCTTTCTTCTTAAAAATGATCGTCACCACCATCACCCTTCTTCCCCAGGCTTGCTGTCTTGTGTGTTCCTTTGCTCACCTGAGGGTCCAGGTTTTCGTGTCAGAGGTCTAAACTGTTCACCTGTATAGAAGTTGTGTACAGGTAGAACTGCTTAGTTGGACAAGATAGTTGTATGACAAAGGAAGCAGACTGTGGAAAGCATAGGTGTGTGTCCCCAAAGTGAAGACAGCCACTAAAAGCCAGCTGACTGTGATACCGCCAGAGCTGTAAGAGTCAGTCAGCCCAGGTGGTTTGGTTGTTTTTTTCCCTCCACAACTGAATTAGGTTAAGAGCACGGAACCCTTTGCTTTGCCCTTGACACAGTTTGCCTGGCTCTGAACCTTGAGCCATTTTGCTTTAAAGTCTGGGCCAGTGAATGATAGTAGAAGTGTTTGCGTTAGGGTTTTTTGTTTTATTTTTTTATTTTTTCAGACTTAGAGCCAGCAATGTTCAGTTGTGAACAGTGTTGACTGTGAGGCTTTTTAGCGGGCCTGCGGAGGTGAGAATAGACTGGGAGGGTTAGGAGGGGGTGCTGGCAGGCCAGGCCTTCAGGTGCCCTTCCACCTGAAGCCGAGGCGGGTGGGGCCGGAGCTTAGACTGCCTCAGGCGCTGTGAGCAGCCTGGTCTGGGTCACTCCTCGCCTGTTTTCTCTGCCACTGGCGAGATTGGAGTCCATCCAGAGTTCTTTCTGTTTCCCAGCGATGCCTTGTGAATCAGCCTGGCCCGGGCATTAACGGACGATGTCTCTCTGTTCCCAGCGGGCAGTTGCAGGAGACGCCTCCGAGTCGGCGCTCTTAAAGTGCATTGAGGTCTGCTGTGGCTCCGTGATGGAGATGCGGGAGAAATATGCCAAGATAGTGGAGATTCCCTTCAACTCCACCAACAAGTACCAGGTGTGTAGACCCGGGGTGGCCACACAGGGAAAGGGGCAGGCTGGGGGAGGTGAGCTAGAAGAAGAGGCGTTCTCCACTCAGGTTCTACAAGGTCTCCCGTTAAATTTGAAAGTCTCCTTTTATTTGAATGTCAAAGGAGAAATGAAACCTCTCTCCGGGTGGGTGCTGTTGGGGACCTTGGAGTTGGGGGCTGAAAGGGGAGGGAGAATCTGTGTACACAAGCAATAGCCAGCATCTTGGTTCTCCAAGAGTTCAAGAGGGTTGCCTCTGTGAGCATGCTTATAGAAGATGCGTGTTCACATGTGAACTTAGACACAGTACAGTGCTCGCTTCTTTTTCTCGTCTATAGCATTCACCATGTATCATGAGATATTTACGGGTTCAGAGAGGAGACCTTATCTTGTTATACTAGCCTGTAAATATTATACTAGCTTGTCCTGGCTTGTAAATACTAGCTGGTTAGGAGAACGTGCTTTTTCTCCCTGGACTGCCACATGCATCCAAATAATGTTTCTTCCTAAATAACCTTCACAGTTGTCCATTCACAAGAACCCAAACACATCCGAACCTAAACACCTGCTGGTGATGAAGGGCGCCCCAGAAAGGATCCTGGACCGCTGCAGCTCCATCCTCCTCCACGGCAAGGAGCAGCCACTGGACGATGAGCTGAAAGACGCCTTTCAGAATGCCTACCTGGAGCTGGGAGGCCTCGGAGAGCGTGTGCTAGGTATGCAAGTGACTGCCTGTGGCTCCGGAGCACAGCTTTGTCATAGACAGCCACAGCAATTACCTATCTCTGTGTCCTCTGGACATTCTTCTAATTCTTCCGGGGGCCATCTTGCTGCTGCTGCTGCTTTTTTTTTTTCTTTTTTCTTTTCTGCCTTATATTGTTTAAAGCAATGAGTGTTGGAGGCATAATGGTTATATTGGGAAATGGAGTCTTGCTGATTTGCTACTGACCTGTACTTAGACCCATGGCCTCGTGATGGTCAGTTCTGGATGTGGGGTGGGAGTAGGGCTTTATTATCTGACCTCTTTGTTGTGGCCATGGTCTGTAAGCTTAGTTAAAATCTATTAATTTTTGGTGTGCCTAAGAAGTAGTTGGGATGACTGTGCATGGCCCATGGGATGTGACCACCCCACTCATAAGACCAGCAGCAAACTAAAAGCCAGGATCCTTCCTGTCTATTGTAGCTGTCAGCTGTTGAGGCTTAGAAATCCATTTTGCCCACTGTCCAATGTATTTGGGCAAGTGGCACGTACAGTATTTTATGTGTTGATAGCTACAAATCCATTATTGATTTCTTTCTGGTGGGATAATTGAGAACCCAT